>CAHIKZ030002556.1:1220000-1290000 GCA_903632075.3 Acanthosepion pharaonis
GAAACCCAGGGTCACAAACTCACATCAATCCAACCAAATATATATATATCTATATATATATATAATGGCTCCTTATATCCAGTTACACCACTTTGCTTGGACAGCTAGTCAATCCCTGCTGCAGATGCCTGCTCAGGCATAGTTGTGCTTGTTCAACAGCCACAATTTATACTGTTGCAATTTCTGGGAGAGATCATGTCATCTGGCAGGATCAACATTTTGAACAAGTACGTTTAAACCATCAGTCCTGTTGACTTGTGACTTTGTGCTAGAACAACCATTATTCTATGCATACAATTTCATTCACAAGGCTTAGATCAACCAGTTGTATGGCTATCAGGCATTTTTCAAAGGTGCTGCATGCTGAGATTGCCTACTCAGATCAATAGCATGACAAATAGACTATGGAGGGATTTAAACCTGGATTTGGTTGAAGTTTATTTCAATTAATTTTTCCACAGTTCTGACTATTTATTTGGTTTCTGAGGAGAAATTGGAGGAAAAATTGTTCAATGTCTTCTGAATGTTTTTGGCTTTCTGAAATCATTATTATAGAGTTTTGTGTATTGATTCAATGCATGGATGAATGGTAGGCTTATAAATATGTAAGATAGATTCTGGTGAGAGAAATTGTCTGGTACAACAGAGAGAAATAACTTTCCTAGCAATAGATCTAGTGATTGATTCAGTATAATCTTTTCGCTTCATATCAACCGAAAATGTAAGCCTGAAAAGGCATGAGTCACTCTCCTGGACATTAGCATCAGTTATGATAATGAAAGGCAGAATGGGGTCTCTCAGATGATTAATACAAAGAAGTTTTGTTTTGAAGACATGAAAATTAAACATGCCATTCGTTGCCCCTGTTAACAACAGACTGTAGGCCATTTTTTTAGATTAGCTGCCAATTTGACCTTATTGAAATGATCAGGCCTATTATCAAAACAGAAGTAAATAGCTGTGTCATCAGCATAGATACCAAGTTCCAGACTGATGCCATGTAGCCAGGAAAGAGTTACACAAGTGAGAAGTGTAAGTAAAAAACTGTTAGCACAGAACATATGGTTTCATCTAGCCAGTTCAATAGTGAACTGATGAGACCTTGCTGCCAATCTAGAATGTGCTTAAATTCATAAAAACATGATACTATAAGAAATAATTCATTGAAACAATTACCATGAAAATATTTAAAGAAAAGGCACATGGAAACTACATTATGGTGGTGGAAAGGTGACTGAAACTGGGATGTCAGGTTAGGACCAATAATATTGCTGATTCTTTGGATTTTATCAAGAATCATGGATGAATGGTAGAGTTATAAATATGTAAGATAGATTCTGGTGAGAAAAATTGTCTGGTACAACACAGAGAAATAACTTTCCTAGCAATAGACCTAGCAATTAATTCAGTATACTCTTTTCACTTCATATCAACTGAAAATGTAAAGTTGAGAAGGCATAATGAGTCACTCTCCTGGATGTCAGCATCAGTTATGATGATAAATGTCAGAATGGGGTCTCTTAGATCATCAATACAGATGGCATTTCAGAGTATCAATTTGTGGACAGTGCAGAGGATTTGGAAAGAGTTGGATGAGTCTAATGGTGATTACAAAGCTATAGCAGCTGGAAAGCATGTAACCAAAAAAGAGTTGCACAAGTGAGAAGTATGAGACAAGAAATTGTTAGCACAGAACATACAGTTACATCTAGCCAGTTCAACAGTGAATTGATGGGACCTTGCTGCCAATCTAGTACTAGAATTCATAAAGACACAATACCAAAGCAAAGAGTTCATTCAAACAATTACCATGAAAGTATTTAAAGAACAGGCCCAGGGAAGCTACATTATGGTGGTGGAAAAGTGAGATGAAAGATTAGGACCAATAATATTGCTGATTCTTTGGATTTTATCAAGAATCATGGATGAATAAATATGTAAGATAGATTTTGGTGAGAAAAACTGTCTGGTACAACACAGCGAAATAACTTTTCTAGCAGTAGACCAAGCGATTGATTCAATATAATCATTCAATTTCATGTTGTTATATTGTAACATCTGAATTTTAAAAATATTAAATAAAACAATATTAAAGAATTTTTGTTGATATTCAACCAAACCTACAATGCAACATTGATTTTTCTTTTCTTTATTGTATTATTTATTCTCAAAGAATATCTTGCTTTGATCTCTGACAACCTCAACATTTCCCTAGGATGAAACTCTGCAAACCCTGTTAAATATTTGATTGTTAACTGTTTCTATAAACTACAGAAATCATTTTTCATAATTGAATCCCATTTTTACCTCTCTTAAAAGAAAATGTCAAAATAGGCCTAAAATATTCCAGATGATTTATGTTTCAGATTAGAGTTTGTTATGATAACTAAAATCCAGTGCCTGAAAGTATTTTTTGGTGAAGGTCAGAGACAAGTTGAAATCCACTTACACATTAGATGGAGTTTGCTTTAATCAAGTAAAAGAACAAAGAAATTTGGGCATTCTATTTTCATGTGATATATCTCCAAGATCATATCTTTCTGAAATCATAAAGAAAATTAATCAAAGAATATCTATGACCAAACTTTGATTTATGAATCTTATTCCAAAAAAGGTAAAAGCGCTTTACACTGTATTTATTCAAAGTACAAAGAAAATATCGATTTATTGCTATCTGAGCAGGACAGGTGATTCATCCTAGCTATAGGCAAAATTAAGCTACCATTCCCTTAGTCATGGCAACAGTTCACTAGTCTGTGTGAGATATACAAGATACTAAATGGCTTTTATACAATGGAAGTGAACAATTTCTTTACATTCTAAAACAGTGGACTCTGTGGTCACTCACATGTATTGTTTAAACAGCACTCAAAAACAGTTACAAGATCCAATTTCCTTGACCTAAGGGTGATAGACAGGTGGATCTCTTTATCTGGTGATGTTATGAATGCAACAATGCTGGTTATTTTCACAAAGAAACTGAGCACCCTTCCCAAATAAGTTAAAAGTATTCAATCGAGTATTAGTATCTAAATCCAGTACTAGTTCCTTTTTCTGTCTTTAATGTGATAATAAATACTCAGATAAATTTAGAAAAATACATGATGAAAAGTATGTGCTAGTAGTATGTTTTTGTATGTTGGAGTACCAAATGATATGGTATCACTTCCATCATAGCAAAAGAAATATCCTTGTGTTCACAGGAAATAAAAACATACTTCACAGGAATAAAACATACACAGAGATAACAGTAAAAGCAGGTTAAATTGTACATTAATATCATAGAATTTATTTATTTTATGTAATATGTGTGTATTTTTGGTTACAAGTCTTTTAAAGGTTGCATGTAATAAAAAGAAGGAGACTTTTGTATTATTACAAGAAATGTCCCAGAGAAAACAGTTGGACATGTTAACTGTCCAAAGGTTGGTAGCAAAAAGATTGAATTCAACATCGTTTGGCGGGAATATCCATTTTCCACCAGGAACAATTTTTGTTGTATCCTGGAAGAATTTTTATTATTTTTTTATTTAATTTATTTTATTCAAAGTTTTAATGGTATTTATTTTATTTTATTTTATTTATAATTTTCATTATTATTGTTATTTATATTTTATTTTTATTTATTTATAATAATAATGTCCCTACAATTATAAAAATAATGTCCCTAAAAGTTTAATAATAATGTCCCTACAAGTATGATAACAATGTCCCTACAAGTATAATAAGGATACCCCTACAAGTATAACAATAATGCCCTTACAAGTATAATTATAATGTTTCTACAAGTATATTATATTGCCACTACAAGTATAATAATAATGTCCCTACAAATATAATAATAATTCCCCTACAAGTATAATAATGATGTCCTTACAAGTATAAAAATAATGTCTCTACAAGTATCACAATACAATGAAAAGGAATCTCCCTTTCTCTCTTTATTAATTTCTCTTCCATTTTCTTTGTCTTTTTCTCTCTCTTTCTTTTTTTTTTCACACTCTTTCTTTTTCTGTCTTTCTGTCTCTTTCTCTATCTTTGTTTCTCTTTATCTTGTCCTTTCTATATTTCTTTCTTTCTCCCTTTCATTCACTCTCTCCCTCTTTCCCACTCAAACATTTTTTCTCAATTAAGGAATGCATGATTTACCATATAGAAATACAGGACACCGAATTCAAATTTAAATTTAAAGGTTTTCTAATTTGCATATACATAATTAAATGGAGACAAAAATTACTTCATCATACAAAGATAAGGTAAAATATCAAAGATATACTAAAATATTAAAGATATACTAAAACATTAAAGATATACTAAAATAACAAAGATATACTGAAATAAAGATATACTAAAATATCAAGGATATACTAAAATATTAAAGATATACTAAAATATCAAAGATATACTAAAATATTAAATATATACTAAAATATCAAAGATATACTAAAATATTAAAGATATACTGAAATATTAAAGATGTATTAAAATATCAAAGATATACTAAAATAAAATATACTAAAATATTAAATATATACTAAAATATCAAAGATATACTAAAATATAAAATATATAGTAAAATACAAAGATATACTAAAATATTAAATATATACTAAAATATCAAAGATATACTAAAATATTAAAGATATACTGAAATATTAAAGATGTACTAAAATATCAAAGATATACTAAAATAAAAATATACTAAAATATTAAATATATACTAAAATATCAAAGATATACTAAAATATTAAAGATATACTAAAATATTATAGATGTACTAAAATATTAAAGATATACTAAAATATCAAAGATATACTAAAATATTAAAGATATACTAAAATAAAAGATATACTAAAATATCAAAGATATCCTGAAATAAAGCTATACTAAAATATTAAATATATGCTAAAATATCAAAAGATATACTAAAATATTATACTAAAATATCAAAGATATACTAAAATATTAAAAATATACTAAAATATCAAAGATGTACTAAAATAAAAATATACTAAACTATTAAAGATATAATAAAATATTAAAGATATATTAAAATAAAGATATACTAAAATATCAAAGATATACTAAACTATTAAAGATATAGTAAAATATTAAAAATATACTAAAATAAAGATGTACTAAAATATTAAAGATATGCTAAAATATCAAAGATATACGAAAATATTAAAGATATATTAAATATTAAAGATATACTAAAATATATGTATCTTTCACTGGTGTTATTGTAAAAGATGTATTTGGGTTTTGCTAAAATCATTAAATCAGCAGAGAAAAAAGCCCAACAACTTTGAGTCAGAGATCTCACAGGCTCTTCTTGAGTTGGAAATGAGCAATAATCTTAAGGCTCAACTCAGAGACCCGTATATTAGGGGAGCCAAGAAATTGATATTCATAGCAAGTGAGCTTTCTTTCATCATCTTTCTTCCTGTGCCTCAGTTGAAAGCATACCAGAAAATACAAATCTGTTTAGTATGAGAGTTAAAAAAAAGAATTTCATTGACACTGGCTAAAAAGAATCTTACTTAAATCCAGCTGGAAAATCAAGAACAAACAAAAGTAGAAAAGACATATAAGCAGAACTTTAACTTAAGTCCATGAGACAATTTTGGAGGATTTGCATTTTACAGCTGAATTTGGAGCCAAAAGGATCAGAATCAAAACAGATCGCTCCAAGCTCATCAAGATGAATTTGGACAAAAATCAGCAAATCAACAGTGAACACATTCTCTCTCTCTCTCTCTCTCTCTCTATATATATATATATATATATATATATATATATGTACAATAATGGCATCCCAAATTTCCAGGAACCAGTTTTATAAAGGCTGGTAATCTTTAGGAACCTATTCTGCTTATTGCTTTTTTTTTTCAATCTGAGAATGGAAACAAATCACTCAAAAGGAATTAAACCATTTTAATTATTTAATAGAAAACATTTATTTATAAAGATACTAGCAGGGACACCCTTCATTGCTCAGAAGATCTCTGAATAAGAGTTCATTATTGACAATTTATTGATATTTTTCAGACATCTTAAAGAAAATAATTTTTTATTCAATCTTTAAAAAATAGACTTCTTTATTTTGGGGCGTTTGTTACAAAATAACTAAATTTATGAAAAATCCCACAATACCAATATCATGCTCATGAGCTGGTTGGGCTTAAAAAAAACACACTTTATTTTTCAATTTAAATACTCGCATAAATACACTGTTAATGTTGTCTCCAAACAAATCAAACTTAGATAAATGTTCATTAACCCTTTTTCAAATTATTATTAAAAAAAGTTAATAAACTTAAATTAAGAAATATTTAAACATTTTAAACAAAATTTATTGAAACAAAACAAGTACAGTTGACCACTGATGACAATTCCAGAACAACGTAACAATAAACAATTTTTTCTCATTTAATTTAATCATTTTTTTAAGCAAAAACTATAGCGAGCCTTACTTCTTCGAAAAAATAATCATTTACTATTTATTTTGTTTGAGAGTTCAAATTTTTTAAGTAAATAAAGTTAGACTTTTAAGCAATAATTACTATTTTGAAAGAGAGTAGAAGCAAGATATATTGAGAATTTAGTTTTGAAAATTGATTATGTTTAAATTTCAAGTTATATTTGTATTTGAAAAGAAAAAAACTTTAGTTAAATAAAAATTAGCAGAGACAGACATGAATTACGGTCAACATTAGTTGTGTTGAATATTTGTTTTATGAATTTAACTATATTTTATTTAAATTAATTTTCGAAAAACAAGGCTCGCTATAGCTTTTTGCTTTAATAAAACTTAACTGAAAATTATTTACTTTTTATGTTAGTTACAAACAAAAAACAATGAAGTTTATTTTTTAAAGACTGAAGGTAAACAGTTTATAAATGGGGAAATAATAAGGGTGTACAGGGAGGAAGCAAAGGTTGCATGTCATGAGGATATGTAGAATAGATAATGCTTGAGTTTGTAATGATCTGGGAAGCATCATCTCAGTATTCTTACTCCTTACTAATGGCTAGTGAATGATTATTTTCATTTTAAAAAAAAACACTAAATTACATTAAAATAATCATTCACTCACCAGTAGTTTATCATAACACCTGAGGAGACACATTTGTAGTGTTGAAACATAATAGTAATTGTGTACCGATTTTTAACATGTTTTTGTTTTCATATCCTAAAATAAATAATATTTAGCTCTACTTTGTATTGATCCCTCTTTTAAATTAACTGGTATAGGGAGTAGAATTATACTCCATTTCTTCTCATTTTACCTGGGTATATATCTGTGTCAATCTATACAGATTTTTTTTTTTTATATGCACAAAACCCTTTCAGAAAAAAATAAAATAAAAAAATAAATAAATCTCCATAGACACTTAACCAGACTAGACAATGTCATCTTCCGCTTTAAATTTAGACACCCCAACCTTACCCTGACTTGACCTCTTTGAATATAACTGAGATATTGATACAAATTATTAACCCTTATGCTCCTTTTCTTTAAATAATTGCTCTAGCCATTACCATAGTAATTTTAATTTTAATAATGAATATGCTTATAAAATGCGTAAATTTCAGGAATTAGTTATTCCAAAAAAATTTCGCTTGAAGATGGAACTGAGCTTTGTACTTTAATTCAATTTAATTCAAATAATTATATTGAAGTTTTCGCCTCTTGTTTTGAAACATGAGAACTCTTATGTAGCAATGGAATCATATTTTTAAATAAATAATTATATATATATATATATATATATATATATATATATATATATATGCACATACAAGCATATATATTTCTTTGTGCACAGAGACATGTAACAGATGCAATATCAGAGAGGGAATGGATATGAAAGAAGAGAAACCATGAAATGAGGAAGCAAAGCTTTATCTATGTCTATGAATCTGTGTGAGTGTTTTTGCATTTTGAGACAAACCTCTTGGGACCAATTCCAGGTGATGTTCTGTCCATTTTAGATGATATATCCACAAGAAAACTGCAGACACAAAGACTAATGGCAAACAGTTCTATTCGTTTGTCAGAAATAAACCAGAATAGGAAACCTTTGCCTCCTACTACAACCCTAACCTAAAACAAAAAATATGTGCCCTGCTATAAAAAAAATAAAATAAAATAAAAATAGAAATAAATTAATAAAAAAAAAAAAAACAATAGAAAGAATGCTGAAGGAACTTGAAAAGAGTAGTGATAGAGAAGTGTGGGGCATTTTCAAAGCACTTGGGGGTGGGGTTAGGGATAACAAGGGGGGATGTGATTAATGTGTGCCATTCCTGATCTGTTGTAATCTTAGTAACAACCAAAGTGCTTTCTCTGCCGTCAATGATTAAGCCAAAGACAAAAGCCCAATTTCTTGTGGAGTGTGAAATATGTTCCAGGTATGAGGGTCAGAGTGGGGCGGGAGCTTAGACTTGGAAAATCTTCAGTTCTGAGTCAAGGTGATCAAGCAGGATTTTTGGAAATTGGAAAAAATCTCGTTCAAGGAAATTTTTTTCTTTCTTTTTATTTTTTCTGATATTCCTGGTTCTTGGAGTATTTTCTTTTTTTTCCATCTGAGATTTCAGTTAAGCATATACCTTATACTTTCATAAAACTGTCACCTAGATACTTTGTATTCACTGTCAATACCCGTAGCATCGAAAAAGAGCTATTTCAAATTGATTGTTTCAATTATGTTTAGCTATAAAAGTAAAATAGAGAAACGTTAGATTCAAATACAAAGAAAGTTTGTTTTTTATTTGGCTTTCCTGAATGTATTCTTATATTGAAGAATATAAATAGACAGTTTACATATCTACATATGTCTCTTTACTTGTTTCTCTTTCTCACCCTCTTTTTCTATAAAAAAGTCACACCCTTGTGCAAATTGATTGGAACAAAATGAATAATTCTGCTATAATTTTTTTTTTTTTTGTATTTTTCCAATGAAACATGATCCAGTGCATATGTTAGTACTTCATATGTCCATTCCATGAAGTCGTTCTTCACAGATTGACTATAGATTCTTGATTGGATTTAAATCAGGAGAGTTTCCAAGCCAGTCAATAGTACTTTGATTTGATCACTGGTAAGGCTTGCCAGTGTGTTTGTGCAGTGTTACAATTTTTGTACACTTCCTTGGAGTAATGTCCACTGCACAGAATGGCTGTAGTACAACGAATCAACAGGTGAGACAATAATGTCTGGGCATGATGAAAATCTGATGCAATTACAGATGACACAATATTTTTCAAGGCCAAACAAATTTCATCATACACCCCGAAAATAGATTCATATTACTACATACCACTGCAAATGACCTAATCTGAGGAAAAAATAGAAATCGATTACACCCTGTCACCCCAGTGGGTCTAAAACTGACTGTATGGTGAAAGAAAGGAAAGTTGTTTCAATTAATTTGCACATATAACAATGCAAGTCATATATGCACAAAGCGCTGAAATACATGTAAAGAGTTGTGACAGGTCTAAGAATGCCTCCTCTGATAGATGTGTTGAAAATTCAGAGTGCTAAGTTTGAATTCCAGTTAGGTTTGTTATATTCCCCTTATCTGCAAATACCCTTGGGAAAGCTACGAATACATCAATTTTACTCCCCAGCTATGGGTTAAATAGTAGAAATAGCATATGAAAAGAAAGGTGAAAGAAAGGAAACTAATAGTGAGTTTAGTTAGTGTGTGCAGGATATGCACGCATCGACTACACGTTTAACATTTTCGAATTGCTTGAGGTGTATAAAGTGCCCATTTTCACACATAACTGTTATTGAACGCCTGATGATTGTGTGAGGGCATATGAAACTTTTAGTCATGGTCAGTCACTGCTCACTGGAAATTTAATTAAAATATATTAAGGTTCTTTTTCTGGTGTCCCTCTATAACATACTCTCTTAGAAGCTGCTTATTTTATCCATACATGCATACATATATATATATATATATATATATATATATATATATATATATATATATTTGTGTGTGTTTGTGTGTGTGTGTGTGTGTATATTCAAATATGTTTCAGTGAATAATATAGACATATTGTGTCTACTTATTTTTATACTGATTCTTTCCAAGATGTCTCATAAGTTTCTTGATGTTAAGATGAAATTTATCATGCAAGGTCTCGTAGATTTCTTTAACCCATGTACTTTCAAACTTTTCTAAGATCATCTTCAGAGGTAAATTACAAAGACGCCATATTGTAACTGCTATAAAATCTGTGTTCCATTGTAATGGTGATTTTTATAAACATGTGTAAATGTGCTCTGTTATCAATTTTTTAGAATTTTTAAATTTATCCACTATACTTATGGAATGAAACATCCTCCAGATAAAGATTTAATGTAAGAAAAGAAACAACCTCATGTCAATCGATGAAAAACAGCTTTCAAGCAAGATAAATGATGGTGGTCAGAAAGTTAAAGGAATGAGACAATTCAAATTGTTTAACTTGATTATCATCAAAGAGGACTCCAGAATAGAAATAATTTCAAAAGTAGTATTTACAATGGTATTTACAATGGAAGCTATATTAAAACTAAAAACCATTTAGAATGACAAGGACATCTGCCTTAAAATCAAAGCTCAAATTGTTGAATGCATTGCATTGTCAATCTTCACACAGAGAAACTATAACACATGTATAAAATAACAAGTAGTCTGAAAATAGAAAAAAAAATACTGGGTATTACTTGTAATAATTTTACATGAGAATTCAAGCTGCTGGAGGATTCTTCTATGTTTTTGGAGAAATCATACTTTTTCCTATGGGAAATGGTAAGGCCATTTGGTGCGGCCATATCAGTATTTCCCTATAGGAGTTCAAGTGTTCTGGATTTATCTTCTGTGTTTCTGTTAAGGAAATATTTTCCAATGGAAAAACAGCAAGTCATGCAGTGCTGAATTTATTATGTATCTTAATTCACATGGCCTCCTTTCAGATAAACAATATGGCTTCCATTTTTCCAGGTTTTCACAAGTGTGTTAACAGCCATCACTGAATTTGACTATCAAGCTTTAGATAAGAATGACAAAGCACGAGCTGTGGCTCTAGATATCACAAAAGGATTCAACAGGCTTTGGCATCTTGGCCTTCTTTGCAAGCTCAAGTAATATGGTGTCATGGGATGACTATTTGGCCTAATCCAATCATTCCTAACAAATCATGTAATGATGGTTATGTTAAAATGGGCATGCTTCCAGATCATTTTATACTAACACAGGGGTTCCCAAGAGTTCTATCCTTGGACCTATACTGTTTCTGACCTAAATCAATGACCTCCCTGATGTCACCATTTCTCAACTAGATATTTATGCAGATGAGGCTAGCTGAGGGGTGTAAATTGCACATGTTCACAAGAAGACATGGCTAACTACCTGATGATTGTGTGAAAATAAAACTTTTAGTTGTAGTCTGCTAATGTTTACTGTGAGATTATTCACATATATATATAGGAAGCAATGGATAAAGTGTCACCTAAATTGCACAAAAATTAAAATAACACTGACATCTCATTTTAACAGATATATTCACCAAAATTGCACAAAAATATCTTGAAATAATAATAAGTAAATTTATTCAATAAAATCACCATTGGCTTCAACCACACCCTCCAGATGATGTTGGGATCTCCTGCAACTCTTCTGGACGGTCTCTTTGTTTATATTGGTGAATGCTGCTTTAATCCTTGCCATCAGTTCATGTTTGATGTTACAAGTAGTTTTTTTTATCTCTTGCACAAATGCGTCCCACATATAATAATCAAGTGGGTTGCAATCTGGGGAGCTAGGAGGTGATATAAGATGCGATGTAACTGTAGAAATTGTCTAACTGCCATGACTGGGTTCTCCTGCTTGTGTAGCATGGTGCAGAGTCCTATTGCCAGATATAGGGTCTTCCAGCAGCCACTCTTTTGATCCGGGGCAGCACTACCTCCTCAAGTCACTTGATGTAGGCCTCTTTGTTGAGTCAGAGGCCATGTGGGAAGATGAATGGAGGCATAACATCGCTATCAGTAGTGATCACTCCAAACACGATGATGTTGACTGAATATATCATCCAACACTGTCCACATCATCTGCACTATCCTCAAATTGACACCCAAACACTGAAATGCTCATATTAGAGTTTCTGGTGGAGTGAATTGCATCATGGTACCTCTTTTTCTTACAGATGGTGCCCAACTGACCCTACTATTCTCTGCAGTCTACAAAATCAAAATTTTGGTATAGTACCAACCAATGAGAATTGATCCAAACAATATTGAAAATACCAATTTTGTCTTTTTGTCTATTTTCTCTCAATCTCTGAGGAAGCTTTAGTAAAAGGGAAACATGTTAGATTGATAAATGTTTCTGTTGTGAGGGAGAATATTTTCCTACATTTTGGACTCAACTGTCAGACAAAAGGCATAAAAGTACATCCTACATCAAGAGGAGTATCAAGAGGAGCCATAGCTTTTGCTGAAAACACTGCTAAATATTCTCTTCCATAGTTTCTATTCTACATTATGTTTCCCTGTACCAAAAGGTAATAAACTTGTTATTAAACCAATTCCGGTTTTCTACTGTTGTTTTCAATAACTTAGTTACAACATTTTCCTATTTGATTTTTATCATATCCAGCCGTCTAATTCTGATCCATATTTGATTTGCATTTGATCTTTAACTCAGAATGTTATGAGAGTGAACTGTAAGGATGAACGTACCTATGTTTTATAGATTATGCAGAAGTATTCAATAAGGTACCTCACAAAGACCTGTTGTGACTGTGAGGTAACCTTGACATATTTGGGAAAGATAATCCGGAATGATCTGGAACCTACACTGGCAGTAAATCCCAAGTTGGATGGCTGCTGTACTTGAATCGTTCATTGCCAACTGTTGTATTCGAATCCTCATCACCAACATTTGTATCTCAGGTTCTTGAGAAAACACGTGAAAATAAACGAAGACAAACTCGTAGGTAAATAATGAAATAGAACGTTTACTACATAAAGCTACACTTAGCAACTGACCTAATACTAACTCTGCTGAACCCTGCTTATTTAGATAAATGCATGATTCCGTTCATTTATGTCTTACATAGCAATATCTTATTCTGTTCTTAGGGTGTTACAAAAGTAGTTATGTTATATCAGAAAATATATAAATACAAACATATATATATATATATATATATATATATATATATATATATGTGTGTGTGTGTGTGTGTGTGTGCATGTCTTCATGCAACCATTTATATTTATTTTGTACAATTTACAGGGTGCGGATGTGAAGGTGTGTTTACACATGGAAGTATCAATATATATATATATATATATATATATATATATATATATATATATATATAAAGTGAACATGAAGTCAACACTTAGAGGTGACAGTCTGTTGCCTCTAAGTGTTGACTTTATGTTCACTTTTATATTTACACACACTCTATCTCTGATATTGAGCACTTTATCCCATAAATATAGCACATCTTAAGACTATATTTCTTTTATATATATATATATATATATATATATATATATATATATATATATATATATGTGTGTCTGTGTGTGTGTCTGTATAAATATTTGCTAATATTGATTCAATTCAGTTGACCACTACATTTTCAATGATTTTATATTTATCATAATTTAATTGAATAGGGATATATATATATATATATATATATATATATATATATATATATATATATATATATATATATGTGTGTCTGTGTGTGTGTCTGTATAAATATTTGCTAATATTGATTCAATTCAGTTGACCACTACATTTTCAATGATTTATATATTTATCATAATTTAATTGAATAGGGATATATATATATATATATATATATATATATATATATATATATATATATATATATCCTTTTACTCTTAAATATCTTAATAAAATGGGTTTAAAATTATTCCTATCTCTCCTTCCTCTCTAATTTCGACCATGCCTGTCATACGCCTCCTCACCCTCTCTCTATATCACCTTACATCAACTTAAAACTACCCCTCAAAAGTGTATAAAAACTATATGTAAATTTAAAACGTTTTTTTTTCCACCCTTGGAAGTGTGGTCTGATGAACCAAGTAAAATCCATATACCTGGGGACATAAATTATAAATAATGGACCCTTAAGGTTGTCTGTTTTCTATTTAAATTGAATTAATCTATATATATATATATATATATATATATATATATATATATATATGTGTGTGTGTGTATAATTAATTTTGGTATAAAGTTTGAGTACGTTTATATATATCAGAATCGATCAGAAGTCCCTGTAAACCATTGGGGTCATAGGGTCAAAGGGTTACAGGGTCATAGGAGCACGACATATACTGCAATTGCAACAACTGTGGTGTGTTCTGGACAAGAGACCCTAATAAAGCCCAACTTTGTACAGGGTGGGGTTTGAATTCATTCATTTTCTCTATCTCTGTGTATCTCTCTCCACCATTTAATCCTACAATGAGGGACACAGTTTTGAACCCTGCAGCAGAGCACACTTTTCATATTAATCAGGCTGACAAATGTAAATCACACTGTTTAAAATAAAAACGAACTTTCGAATACTGGGATCCATTAAAATAAGTTTAGGACTAATAAAAACATATAGTTATGCATGTGTGTGTGTGTATATTTTGCTAAATCTTCAGAAGACCTAAATTTATATATATTTATGAGTGTTTGTGTGTGTATAATTAGATCTATGTGTGTATTTAATGAGTGTATGTGTTTGTGTATATGTGTATAAATGTAAGCATTCAAGTGTAAGTTATTGTGTTTTTTTTAGATTGCTATTTATATAAACTATTACTTACTGGTTCAATGCATTTTTTCTGTTATTTTTTGCCTTTTTTGATTTTGAGTTTTTTCTTCCTTACTCTGTTTTCTTCCTGATTTTTCAATCTTTCCTTTTTCATTTCAGTTTCATCCTTTTTTCTTTCTTTTAATTCCCTGTCACTTACATTCTCCACTTACTGATTCCCTAAAATGGAGCCTAATGGACCGAAACTGAATTATGATGGAGGCTATGGCACAGAGCTTTGTCAACTTTAATGTGGATCATCAAGGATTTACTGTCATTCCCAGAGCTCCGTTTCCATCCAATGCTATTCTTTGATTTGTGGAGATACCAAAGTCCAAACCTGAAAAATATCCAATTAGTCAAATCACTTTCTTCTTCAACAATTGCTTTATAGCCATTCTAGTAAAATATTACAACTTCACTGATATAACTTGGTCCCAATATATGTATACATATATATATATATTATGAAATGGACAAAGTCCGACAATTATTTTAAAACATTTTCATGTTTATACATTCTTTTTATGGATACAAATATTTAAGTAAATGCTCTGTTTATAATAAACAGTATGAAACAACATTTACCGGCCTGAATGTCCGAGAAATTTTCATAGAAAATAGTCATTCTCCGACAGGAATCAAACTTGTATCCTATACTGAACCATCATTTAGCCTGACATGCCTTAACCAGTCGATGTAAGATTGAAGCTTAAAAATAGTAAAATCAACCTTGCTAATCGAACGATTCTCTGAGGCTCGATTGGTTAAGGCACATCAGGCTAAATGACGGTTCCATATAGTATACAGGTTTGATTCCTGTCGGAGAACGAATATTTCCTATGAAAATTTCTCAGACATTCAGGCAGGTAAATGTTATTAATATTGTTTATTATAAAACAGAGTATTTACTTAAATATTTGTATCTATAAAACAATTTATAAACATAAAATGTCTTAATATATATATATATATATATATATATATATATATATATATATATATATATATATGATATGATATAACGATATGTAATTTTTTTATAGTTTTAATATATAAATAAACAGTATTTAGAAAGGCAAACTGACAAACTGGAAAATTTCTTTTGACGTGTTTCATCTGTTAGGATTTCATTGGACTCGTTTTTTTGATGTTTCCATGAAACGAGAGATGCAGGTAGTTTCAAAATTTTTGTTTCAATCTAGCCAAATTCTTTTTCTTTTTCTCCATCACTTTTTTCCCTAATTATCCCACACTGTGACAATATAAAATCTACCAAGAATGGTGATATATTGTAAGAGTCTGGATGCAAATTTACTGTGGCTGAACTAATGATCAAGTCACATTCCAGACATTTTCATCTCAGTGCATTATTTTTCTTTTGATCAAAGTAGCATTCCCTATGTCTAAATTGTGGTCTATTTTCGGTGATATATATATATATATATATATATATATATATATATATATATATATATATATATATGTATGTATATGTATATATGCATCGTCGTCAGCATCCGTCCATCTCAGGAGACGATGGAGTAGCGCTAGTGTGCTAAGAGCATGGGCAGGATATATAGAGAACTAGGGCTGCTCGTACATCTGGTTCCCCCTCTCAGCCTTGCTAGCAGAATCCAAAGGAGAGGATAAGAGGTACCAGCGCAGCTGCAAGAGTTGCCGGAAGGTAACACAGAGTGCCATCTATCTGCCTTAGGGGCTTCACTCCAGATTTGTGTAGGGTTTACTCCTTGGCCTTTCCTTCTTCTGAAGATTTCCACAAGGCAGTGGCGCTATTTAACCCATAGCTGGGGTTGGTTCATGGGCATCAGGGCATGTCGACATACTGGTGTGCCTGCATGCCACATGTTAAGGGGGCCAACTCCTCCTCCGTCCCCTATAGTTTAGCCCGAGTCCACAAGGCACTTCATAGGGCTTGCTGATGGAGAGGCTATATACTGGCAGGGGAAGACTTACGCACTCCGCTGCCTTTTTCGCATTTCTGCTAGCCAGCGGCAGTAACTGAAAGCGAGAAGCAACAAGCACTACCACTACAGACTACCATACTAGACGCATCACAACAACCGTTGAGACACATATATATATGCATATGGCCTGACAATTTAGCATGAAACAGGCTGTCACTCATCTCTCTCTCTCTCTATATATATATATATTTGATATTTAATTATAATAGTAATATACATACTTATATTTGATATTTAATAATAATGTTTAAATAATTAAATAATTCTATTACATTTATTTGTTTTAAAATGAAATGTAGTCTATTAGTAATTAAAAATAAAAATATTATTGTAAAATTGTAGTTCAGTACAACATATTCTAATCCAAACACCCCTTTAGAAAGAATCCTTACGTATACAAGTATAAATTTAATGGATAAAAATGCCGAAAAACTTTTTCTCAGTTATAAAAACAGACAACATGCATTGAACGGATGTCATAATTTGTGGAAAAATGCACCCCTACCATACCTAGGCATAAACTCTTTTTTAAAGTAACTCAAATTTGATACAATAGTTGTTAATAAAAATGATCACACTACTGCCCCTGTCTAAATGATTGAACTTTTCTGTATCCTTGGAAACAAATATTATGAATGTATGTGCTTTTAAAACTCAGTAAATTTCAAAATAAGCTATTCCAAAATTCATGTGAAAATGAAACAGAACTAGTGCTTTTAATTTAATTAAATGATTGAATTTGAAGTTGTTAGTTTCTGTTTTTGAAACATGGTAATTCCTGTGTAGCAAAGGGACCATATTTTTAAATCAGTTAATTTATAATATTTATACTCTGTGAATTTAAATTGAGCACTGTTTTGTAAAAACAAAAATAAAAATATCAATAAGAACACCGGATTATATATCTTTCTTTTTACTATAAAATATATATATATATATATATATATATATATGTATATGCATATGACCTGACAATTTATCATGAAACAGTGTGTCACCTCTAGATGCTGACTTCAATGTCGACTTTTCAATGAGCATTTTAACACATAAATATAGCCTACCTTAAAACTATATTTTATCATATAAATAATATGATAACTTGTACGCATATGAGTTTGTGACCTTGGGTTTCATGCTTTTACAATCATCAGATGAATTGGGTTATTTATTAAAAATTGGATCTATTTATGCTTGTTTGACTATGGTGGCAGGAATGGCCATCTACTTCTGTGTTCATTTGGGGTGGCATTATCATATCCATAAACAAATACATATGGATGTATGCATTTTAGTACACACCAACACAAACATATAAGCAATTTGAGGCTAGGCACAGATACATATCTGTGCATTAGGGCATACATACATACGCAGTTGTAATTCTATTTTGGTGTCAGGACCCTAGCTTTTTATCTGTAGTGATGTTTGTTTCAACAAAGACCAGGTAGGGATGTTCTTAATGTTTTTTAGATCTATAGCACGAACTGTCAGAGAATCTTACACTTCCCCACACATACACATACACACATGTGTAGATGCACACATACACTATTATTGGTCTGGGCCTTTCTACCACCACTTTGGTTAAGCTGGGTTCTGTTTGCGGTCATGGTGGTGATGATGTTTGTATTTTCAATGCTGTTTGTGTGCTGTTGATGATTGTGATTATGTTGGTAGTGATAACAGATGTGATATAAATTATTATTGATAATCTTTGTGTTAGCAGTAACTTTAGCCTTAATGATGGAATCATAAAATTCCATCATTAAGGCTAAATTTATGGGAAATTAGCTTTAATGACAGAATAATGAATTAAGGCTAAGTTTAGTATTTAATAAACTTTTCCTTTGTTTCCCCTACCTAGCCCTCTGTTACTTCGATATTCTCTCTAACAACGGTCTTCCTAATTCTTGGCTATTTCATACAAAGACAATGTTACAACTCTCCAGAGATAATAGCTACACATTCTTGGGTGCACTATTTATATTATTCAGAGTATTGTCCTCATCTTTCTTGCCATATTTATTACAACGTTTTGGCTGTTGTACACTCCGGCCTTCTTGAGGTATTTGGTATGTCAAACTGAACCCTTTATTTTGCTCACTGGGGTAGACTGTTCCATGTACCATGTCTAATGGATGTCAGTTATCAGTTATCTCCTGTTAATTCCCCTCTCCAAGTTCTCCACTGCCTTAACTGGGTATTGAACTCACACTCTTTGGGTTTTGTCACTGGATCCAACCAGTAAGCAAAATAAAGGGTTCAGTTCGACATTCCAACTACCTGAAGAAGGACAGAGCATACAATGGCCGAAACATTGTAATAAATATGGCGACAAAGATGAGGACAATAGTCTGAATAATGTAAATAGTGTACATAATACCTCATCTCAGAAATATAGACAGATACTGAAAAGCCGAAACATTGTAGTAAATATGGTGACAAAGATGAGGACAACAGTCCGAATACTGTAAATAGTGTACATAATACCTCATCTCAGAAATATAGACAGATACTGAAAGGCTGAAACGTTGTGATAAATATGTTGACAAAGATGAGGACAATAGGCCAAATAATGTAAATAGTGTACATAATACCTCATCTCAGAAATATAGACAGATACTGAAAGGCTGAAACGTTGTGATAAATATGTTGACAAAGATGAGGACAATAGGCCAAATAATGTAAATAGTGTACATAATACCTCATCTCAGAAATATAGACAGATACTGAAAGGCTAAAACGTTGTAATAAATCTGGTGACAAAGATGAGGACAATAGTCCGAATAATGTAAATAGTGTACATAATACCTCATCTCAGAAATATAGACAGATACTGAAAGGCTGAAACGTAATAAATATAGCAACAAAGATGAGGACAATATTCCGAATAATGTAAATAGTGTACATAATACCTCATCTCAGAAATATAGACAGATACTGAAACGTTGTGATAAATATATCGACAAAGATGAGGGCAGTAGTCCGAATACTGTAAATAGTGTACATAATATCTCATCTCAGAAATATAGACAGATACTAATTATAGACACATTCTTGGGAATAATACTGAAGTAGTTTCCTGTTGCTTTCTCCACATTTTGAAATTCAAAGTTTTCCTTTTGGTTTCCAACGAAGGCTACAGAACTTAGGTTTCCTTTAATTTAAGCCATTGCTTATGTAGAAGTGAATGCATCAAATTGGGTGGGAATTTGAAACTGGTCTGCTGGTTTCACTTTCTGCATTGATATCTAATGATGATGATGATGATGATGAAGAAGAAGAAGAAGAAGAAGAAGAAGAAGAAGAAGAAGAAGAAGAAGAAGAAGGAGGAGGAGGAGAAGGAGGAGGAGAAGAAGAAGAAGAAAATAAGCTGAAAAAGAAAGAAATAATAAGAAAGAAAAGAAGAAGAAAATGAAGAAGATGAAAAAAAGAAAACAAAGAAGCAAAAGAAAAATAATAATAAAAAGATGAAAAAAAGAAGAATTTTAAATTAGGTAAAAGAAATGAAGAATGAAATATGGTGAAAAACAAGTAGAAAACGGGAATTGAAGCATTAGGAATTGTGGTACAGAAAACCAATAAAAAAGATTTTTAAAGAATGAGAAACAGAAGTAATATTGCTACTACTACTACTACTGCTACTACTACTACCACCACCACCACCACCACCACCACCACAGCTATGAGCATAAAATTGGAAAACAGCAAAGAAAAGATGCAAAAGTCTTCTTAGAGAATTTCCCTAGCTGTTATATATCATTCGGAAGAATCCACCCATCACTAACCTTCCTTGATATTTGTTTCCATTCTGATCTCACAGTAATGTTTGCTTAATCCACTTTACATATATTTGCATAACCATAGTGTTTGTCATTGTGGTCAAAAATTTACTGCCATTTAACTTAATAAATTAAGATCACAATGTTGGTATGGAATGTTCCTTCCCAAAAGAATAAAAGATTGAATAAAAAGGAAAAATAAAGGAAGAATTCAAAGAATTAGAAATTGAGAATCTAATGCTGGATATATTTTATTTGACTAGACACAAGTTCCTGATAATTATAAGATATATGTGTGCATTGTATATATGTGTGCATTGTATATATGTGTGCATTGAAGTGCAGTGATGTTAAAGAGAAAAAAATGTAGGATAAAATAAAGAATAAAAACAATAAAAAACAACTGAAATATTTGTTTGATAAAACCAATGGTGTCATTCGGTGTTAATGTTCTAAGGAAAAGACTTGAATCTAAATCTCCCTGTAGAAGGTCTTAGATATTTTCAATTTGTTTGAGGACACTTGTTTCACAAAAGTAATACTCTAAAAAGGGAAACAGCAGTTTAAATCTTTCAAAATTCAGTCCCCAGGGAGGATTTATGTTTTAAGATGAAGATATTTTATAAAGGATGAAAATGAAATGATAAAAAATAATCAAAAATAATAAAGAATGAATTGGGATAAAAAGTAACAAAAGAAAGAAAGAAAGAAAGAAAGAAGGTTAAATGAACAGAGAAAAAATATCAAAACAAAGAAATGATAAAAGAAAAGAAAAACCAATGAAAAATACAAAGAAAGGCAAACAAAATACAGAAATAAGAAAGAAAGAAAGAAAAAAAAGAAAGCATGAAAAGAGAAAACAATAAAAAAACACAAAGAAAGAAAAAAAACAAAAAATAAAGAAAAGAAAGAATGAAAGCATGAGAAGGAAAACCAATGAAAAAATACAAAGAATGAAAAGACAAAAATAGAAACAAAAGGGAGAAAGAAAGAAAGCATGAAAAGGAAAAACCACTGAAAAAATAAAAAGAAAGAGAAAACAAAATAGAAAAAAAAAGAAAGAAAGCATGAAAAGAAAAACCAATGAAAAAATACGAAAAAAAAGAAAAATGATAAAAAGAAAGAAAGCATGAAAAAATCAATGAAAAAATACTAAGAACAAAAAAAAAAAAAATAGTTTTTCTATTTCAGTGAAAGAGAGAAAGAAAATTGAAAGGAAAAAGAGAAAAAACCTGAACAAAGAAAGAAAAAATATTCTAAAAAAGATAAAGTACTTGAAAAAAAATATTGAAAAAAAGACAGAGAGAGAGTGAGATAAAAAGAGAGAAAAAAAAACAGGGAAAAGAAAAGAAAGGAGACAAAAAAGAAAAAAAAATTGAAAAGAAAAAAATTAAAATAAATTTAAAGAATTTAAATTCAACAAATCTGGGAAACTTCATGGAGAATTTCTTTTTTTCATTTTGTTTTTCACTCTTGCCACTTGTAAAAATAAAATAAGCAAATAAATAAATATCTCTGCAACAAAAAATCCTAACGAAGCAGAGAAATAATGCAAAAAAATCAGTAAATGAATTCATTTAAATTGTGCTATATTTTTTAAAAAATTTTATACATACCTGAAAAATGAATTTATCAACTGAATTGGCATATGGAAAGATATAATGGCAGATTTCAAATTAAAATTGAAGAATCTCTATAAGGAGGACTTCCTTCCAGATGGTGAAATGAGAATGGAATGAAGGGATCGTGAAGAATCTCTATAAGGGGGACTTCTTTCAAGACGGTAAAATATGAATGGAATGAAGGGATCGTAAAGAACCTCTATAAGGAGGACTTCCTTCCAGATGGTGAAATAAGAATGGAATCAAGGGATTGTGATGGATCTCTATGAGGGGACTTCCTTCCAGACGGCGAAATAAGAATGGAATCAAGGGATCGGGAAAAAAATCTATAAGGGGGACTTCCTTCCAAACAGTGAAATATAAATGGAATGAAGGGATCATGACGAATCTCTATAAGGGGACTTCTTTCCAGACAGTGAAGTAAGAATGGAATCAATGGATTGTGATGGATCTCTATGAGGGGGACTGCCTTCCAGATGGTGAAATAAGAATGGAATCAAGGGATCATGAATAATCTCTATAAGGGGGACTTCCTTCCAAACGGTGAAATATGAATGGAATGAAGGGATCGTGACAAATCTCTATAAGGGGACTTCCTTCCAGACAGTGAAATAAGAATGGAATCAAGGGATCGTGAAGAATCTCTATAAGGGGGACTTCCTTCTAAACGGTGAAATATGAATGTAATGAAGGGATTGTGACAAATCTCTATAAGGGGACCTCCTTCCAGACAGTGAAGTAAGAATGGAATCAAGGGATTGTGATAAGGGGGACTTCCTTCCAAACAGTGAAATATGAATGGAATGAAAGGGGGACAAATTCCTTCCAGACAGTGAAATAAGAATGGAATCAAGGGATTGTGATGGATCTCTATAAGGAGGACTTCCTTCCAAACAGTGAAATATGAGGGATGGAATGAATGGAATGAAGGGATCGTGACAAATCTCTATAAGGGGACTTCCTTCCAGACAGTGAAGTAAGAATGGAATCAAGGGATTGTGATGGATCTTATGAGGGGGACTTCCTTCCAGATGGTGAAATAAGAATGGAATCAAGAGATCATGAATAATCTCTATAAGGGGGACTTCCTTTCAAACAGTGAAATATGAATGAAATGAAGGGATTGTGAAGAATCTCTATAAGGGGACTTCCTTCCAGACAGTGAAGTAAGAATGGAAAGGGATTGTGATGGATCTCTATGAGGGGGACTTCCTTCCAGATGGTGAAATAAGAATGGAAAGAAGGGATCATGAAGAATCTCGATAAGGGGGACTTCTTTCCAAATGGTGAAACATGAATAGAACAAAGTGATCATGAAGAATCTCTATATTGAGTACTTACTTCCAAACTGTGAAATAAGAATGCAAAGGGAAACTCTTTAATTTGAACTTCTTTCTTTCCAAATGAATAACTAAGGAATGATTTTTCTTTTCATATACTATTTACACAATGGGAAAGTTTGGTCAATGAAAGATGAATGTGTGTTATGTTCTAGAGATTTGCTTCAATCAATGCTATTTCAGTCTCTCTTTCTACCTGTGTCTTTCTCAAACACACATTTATATTGTTGGCATTTGAAGTAGTACATTGATATATCTGCAGTGAGAGCTGCAAATAACTTACTAAATAACCCCCGACCCTTATTACTAGACTATGTTGTAGTCAGTGGAACCAAAATAACTAATAATTAATAATAGAAAAATTAGCTAAGCAATAAAATACAGACAAGTATGGTAATTAACAATAAAGAAAGAAAAAGTTATATAATAAAAAATTATTTAAATAATTATAGAATGATGCATCAGAACAAGTATTTTACCACAAAATGAACCAAAAATTAAAACTTTCTTTTTGTTTTTTGATGACTGAATGATTCAGATATTTTGGACAGTCCTACGATAAAATATGTTGCCACTAACAGATAAGCAAAACTTCTTTATTTCAAATATGCAATCATTTCTCTAAAATTATACTAAAGAATTTTATAAAAAAATTACATTCAGACAAGGCCCACACATCACCAGAAGAGCCACCACAACAAGTTTATATCTTGGATCATAGTTATTAAATGAATTTTGATCTGAGACTTTCACTGTATAATGTACGATTTATGTGATTAAAAAGTAAAATATTTTCAAAGTCAAATTCTGAAAGATCAGCTCATGTCGACTTTTATTTATTTATTTTTTAATCATTCTGGTTACCATCTGTTATTTTATCTCTTGTTACCATTTAAAGAAACAATGTTCTTTGAATGTCATTCTTCTAGGCTATGCGTGTGCTGAATTCTCTGAAGGTAATCCCTTTTGAGACATTATTGCAAGTGGGGCATATTGCGAGTCTGATTTCAATGAATGCATATTGTATTTTGATAAATAAGTTGGCCTTTCTCTTTTGTTCCTTAACCCTGTCTCATGAATTTACCATTTAGAATAAAATCTATCCTACATATGTTGTTTTCTACACAGACCCATTCCACCCCCATAACCATACAAACCAAATAAATTCAATAAGTATAAAACAAAAAAGGAATAAAATAAAAGGTTGTCGACAAGCATATAATTTGCACCAGAGCAGGCAAAAGTTTTTATTTCATTTTTTTTATGCAAATTTTCTGACTATTTTTATCGATTTTATTTACTTTGGCACTCATTTTATTTACTGACTTTTAAAAATAAATAAATTTTACGAAACTTAAAGTTCAAATGGTTCAGGATTTTAAAAGAAAACAAAACAAAAAAAAAATGAAAACAATAAAAAATGTTTTTCAATTTTTATCAATTACCTTGATAAGTAAAATAAAATTAATTTAATTATTTATTAATAGTGATTTATTTTAGATCAACTTCTAAATAATATAACTTTTACTGCATTTCTTGTCTGAGATTAAACTTCACAAATTTGAAAATTTAATTACAAGTTTTTGGAAAAAAATGAAAGAATTTCCCAAATAATCAATTGTAAATAATTAATATTGGATTAGAAAATAAGAAAAACTAGTATATACCTTTTAAACCGACTTTTGCACAAACATTTTTTTTTGTACATTTTTTATTTTAATTAGTACAGAAGTCCCTCAGTTAGCCCTACTCTTCAGATTTTATGTGTTTTTATATTAATGACCTTATGAATCCTTCAGGCTTACGATCATATCACATTGAAACACTGTTCCTAGTATGAAGTTAAGTAACATCAAGCCTGGTTAGTACCTAGAGGAGTGACCACTTTGGAATACCTGGTACTATAAGTCTGGATGTGCAGCTAGAAATGGGAAATCAGAGAGTTGAGTTCCAATTTCACTCACGTTATCATACTCATTTATGTACAAATACCATTGGGAAATGTCTGAATTCATCTCTTCTCCCCCCACCTATAGGTCTGTTGGGATCTGCCTACCAAGGTTTTAGTTGCAATCTGAGTGTTGGGATTTCACACATTTAATAACAACAAACACATCTGGCATCTTGTTTACAGTCACTCTCTCACGGATGTGCCGTCACCTCCTCCTGTCTTTTCTACAAATACTTTCACACTAACTGTTCCCAAACTGCATGAATTTAAACATGCTACTAACTTGGCATTTCAGCCTTACCCTTTCACTATTGAAACAGTTAAATGTAGTCGTCTCTTCTACTCCAATAACTTCATATCTTTCACTTCCCTTCTGTGGAACTCCCTTCCTCTTACTTGCTTCCCTGATAACTATAATATGCAACTATTCAAATGCAAAGTCAATCGACATCTCCAGATGCCTTGATCTATTCTATGTCCTTCTCTTCATCCTTTCCACTATCATGCCTCTTTACTCTTGCTCCCACACTCTGTAACCCCTTGCGTGCTAGTGGCACTCCCATCTTGCTTGGGGTGAAAAGCTTAAAAAGAATATATATAAAAGGCTATTTTCTGGAGGAAAAGTAAAAATAGAATGTCACTTGAAATGATATTTATATATCTTTTTTAGAAAGGCACAATAGCAATAACATGTTCAATTTTCCTAGTGAAATTTGTTTTATAAAGTAATTAAGTATTCTTAGTAATTTCTGATTTGTGTGAACAGACTTAATGATGTGTTTGTGAGTTTGTAGACTAAGGCTTAGCAGGTGGTTGCTGGTCAATCGCTTCTATTGTGTGCATGGACAAGGCTTTAGTTGGTGGCTGCTGCCTGTCTCTTTTTCATCATGTCTGTGTATGTGGGTACTTGTGTGTGTATACACATGTAGATCAAACTAGTCCCCCAAATTGTTGCGAGCCCCGAGAAGCAGTAGGCTTATATTTTCTTATCTGTAAGGGGATTCAAAATCTCATTTCATATAAAGGTGTGAACTTTTTAAATACAAAGTTTTCATTGGTTAGAAAATAATTTCACACTGACTCAAGAAAATCGTGGTGAAGGGATTTATTATTGTTATTTTCTAAATGGTCCAAAAATAACATGTGGTAGTTCTACAACTCAGCCTGCAAGTATTTTGGCAGTATTTTCCCTTGTAATTATCATTTATTAAACAAACCTTCTTATGGAAATTTATTGGTTGAAAAATATAATTCTATAGGTTAATTGGTAAGATTTGTATCAATAAATCAATATCATCTCAAAATTTTCTTACAACCTAAAAATGCTTTCTGGCTTTATTTAACCTGCTAAAGGTTGATAAACTGTGAAAAAACAAATCAATCACACAGTCAAATTATAAGGCCTTCAATAACCACTTCTCTTTAGATCAAATTTGTTTTAAACACAAAGTGGGTTTTGAAAGAGGGGACAACAATTATATAACAAAAAACTTGGAATTTTTACAGAAATTAACATTTTTCTTAACATATTTCCTTGGAAAGTTAGGAGTGAAATAAGTAAATAAGCAACTCATATGGATGAATGCTGAATATTTTTTCTGTGTTGTCTTCTCTGCTGAACTTTCAAGGTTACAATAATTTTTAATTTTTGGCACCTTATTCTGATTAGTACAAAATTTCTTCCAGAGTCCTGTTGATTGGACAAAACTAATTTCATCATTGTTTGTAAGTTTTTCATTTTTTTAGCACTATGTTGGTCATAATGATCATATTGGTATATACACAGATGAAAGAAACCAAAGTTAAGATTGAAAAAATAAATTAAACCAATCATTTGAGCCACTGAATTCTTCTAAGTTCTATATTTTAAAAAAAATGAAAAACCATTTCTAAGTTGAATCGATTTAAAAAATTGATTCAACGTAGAAATGGACTATCAGTTTTTTAAATATAGAACTCAGAAGAGTTCATTGGTTCAAATGATTGGTTAGCAAGTTTGAATCCATTTAGTTGGCTTTAAAAAGAACCTCTCTCTCTACAGTCAGGTTATCATGTTTTTATTCTGAAAATGATGAGCCAACCTAAACTCTGTACATGTTCACAACTTAGTAAGACTTGGATACACCATAAAAGTGATTTACAGAAAATTTAACTTAACTCATTACTAGAAATACAATTAAGAGTCTCAGAAACTGGAGGAATAGAAAAAATGTCAGAATCATAGTGGTGGGAGAAGCTTTTGAAAGTTTACTGTAATTTTTTATCAAAGGACCAACATGCTTTATCTAGCATTGAGCTTCACAAACATAAAGTACTCTCATGGTATGGAGTTTATGTCTCGAAATGAAATTGTTTTTTTAGTATAAAATTAAAGGGATTGATATTATGTTTTACATCTTCTATGTGCTGTGTTTCTTTAGAAAATAGGTAGTCATGTCTCTCCACACTTTCCTATCCATTGTAGCTCTTAGAAAAGTTTGTCTTCTCACCATCCTTCCTGCTGCTTGTTTACACAAACTTGGAAACTAGTTTACTCCCTGTTTCTGACTACCATACTTGCCAGCAATATACCTTAGGAGTATCAAATTCTTCAAGCCCTCTTTCCTCCTTATGTGTCTGAGAAAATTTCAGCTCTCTGTTTTTGATTCCAAGTTAAGCCTTTTTTGCCTCCAAATTTCCTTAACACATCCTCAGTACTCATGTGTTTTATCCATGGTATTCTCAGCATCCTTCTGTAGAATGACATTTGTGTTGTCTCAAGTCTCTTCTTCATCTATGAAGAAATTGTCCTGTATTTAATGTCATAGAGGAGAATTGATATTACATAACAGTTTGACACATTTTTTGTTTCTAATGAAATTTTACTGTTTCTTAATATGTTGCTTAGCTTTTGGAAGACATCTTTCACTATTCCAATGTGTCTTTGTATTTCAGTTTTACATTTTCCATCCTCTGTTAAAACAGTTCTCAAATATTTAAATATACTTACTTGATCTTGGTATCTGTGATTCATATTTCACATCTTGAGTCATTTCACGTGCCCACAACCATATATTTTCTATTCTTTCAAATGATGTTTAGTCCTTTCTTCTTGCTTTCCTTTATTACCTTCTGTAGAAATTCCTACAATTTCCTTTCTATGTCTACATTCAACACAGTGTTATCTGCATAACTTATGTTGTTAAGATTCTGGCCGTTAATAATAAATCCTGGTAGGACTACTAGTTCTAGGATACATCACAACCTCCCCTGAACCATCTGAGTTGAAATCACTCAATAATACATCCATCAAAAGAGCTGAGAATCTTGGATGATGCATCATAGATTCCAAAAAGACTTCAACATCTGCAAAGCTCTTGCATGGGATGCATGTTACAAACTTGACAAGATTTGTCGCTTGAATCCTCCATTCTTTTAGAAGACCAAGATTTTCAAACATTGATTAAACCAGTTCTACTGTATGGATCAGAAACTATCTTTTTGTCTTGAAAGATGTCTGGATGGAGCCTATACAAACCTACTAAGAAAAATCCTCATGTTCACGAAGAAATGACACCAATCTCTATTAAGCTCAAACAAAAGTGATTTGCCAGCCAATGCCACTGAGCAGACAGGGATATCGTCTCATCCTTACTCCTATGGCATCCTTCTGGAAATGTAACTTTTCATGAAAATTGACTTTCCCAGACACCGTAGCTTGAGACTCAGGATTAAACATTTGGGGATCTGAGGACAGCAATACAGGACTGAACAGTGTGGAAAATGATTGTCAGTGCAGTTCTGACTAACCAGAGGAAGGTTGAAGGATTATGATGAGTTCTCTCAGGATTGCCTCACTGTTAAGCTTGAATAAGTTTGATGAGAAGACACGTGCTTGTCTTATGCCCCTTTCTATTTTTGGATACTTACTGAATTCATGTTTTATTTGTCTACAGACTGTTTGTTCCCAGTATATAAGTTCTAATATCTTTTCCAAATAAATCAATCTTTCTTAGCAGTTCAAATAGACTTTTGTGACATACTTTATAAAATGCTTTTGCATAATCTATAAAACATCCTTCTGCATTTGTATTGCTCTTTCAGATGTCATTCTGAGTATAAATATTGCATTTCTTGAAACTGCACTCTTCATATCCTACTTACAGTCTAATTCTTTTGCATGCTTTATTCATCCGAATTCGGATCATAAGTTTGTGATATGTTTCATTAAGCTAATTGAGTTCACATTCATTTATACCTGGCTTCTTAGGCAGTGCAATGAAAATGGATCTTCTTAGGTCTTCCAGTATATCACTACTGTCATATATTTCATTTATTATGTCTGTAATTATGTCAATGCTGGGATCATTATTTGGTTACCAACATCTCCATTACGATTCCATCTGGACCTGCCACTTTATTCCTGCTAAATTTGGTCAGTGCTGATTTCTCTTTAATATTTCTGGTCTTTCCATAATTTTGTGTATTGCAGGTTTTCTCTTTCTTCATGGAAAAGTTCTTTAATGTCTTCATTCCATCTTTTAAGTAATTTTTTTCTATTATCAGTGGATCTCTCTTTTGATTTTATATATCCTGTGAAGAGCACATTTTTTGTCCTCTTATTTTGGCTACAGATTTCTATCTTATTTCTGTGTACATGATCAACATTAAATAGTGAATAAGGTTGTGTTATTCTATGCCCTAAGTCAGGGCTTGACAAACTTTTGGATAGAGCAGACCAGTGTTTCAGAGGAAGACCATGATATCAAATATGCTATAATAAATTTTCTCAACCTCAGACTGCTCCATTCAAAAGGCTGCCTTGGTATGGAAGTTTAAGGGAAAAAAAAAACAATGAACTTAATGTTATATTAATTAAACACAGTTCCTTATTTTACTGCAGGAATAACAGGATAACAACTAAAAGAATCAGCAAAAAATGCAAAATCCTTACTATGGTTAAGTTGGTGGGCCAGACAAAAATCCTTCACAGGCTGGATTTGGCCCAAGTGATAGGGGTTGCCAAACCCTTCCCTAAATATTAGGGAGCAGTTATGGATTTTCTGTATGATAACAGCATAAAATATTTCTCCAAAGAACCAGAGTTGATACTGAAGAATCAAAAACTTCTGGGAAAGTGTTGAAACTAACACAGGATCTCTATAGAGCAGTGGTTACATACAATGGATCAAATGTTGTAACTTTTCCCTCTGTGGAACCAACTTTCAAATGAATGTTTACCGGATGACTACAATCTTAACCTATTCAAGGCTAGAATTAACCATTATCTTCCACTCCCATCAGCACAAATTGCCTCCTAACATAACCCTCTACCTCAAGTGGCCCCATGACCTTGTAAAGGGAGAACCTTACTGAAAAAAAAATTTCAGAACACTTTTGTTGGGGAGCTTTTTAGGTATATTCTTTAAAATAAGGTGGTTTTTAATCATTTCACTCCAAGCAAGGCAATAAAACTACTAAGATGCAAAGGGTTACTGAATATGAAAGAATCTAAGAAAAAAGAAAACATTATTAAGGAGAGAGAGCAATAAAAGAACAAGAATTAAGAAAACAGTTGATAATGATTGACATTTCATTTAAATTTTTGAAGATCAGATTTGACTGGAAAGTAAGAAGCCACAAGAAAGTTCTACAAGCAATATATTCACCAAATAAATCAAGTTTTTCAAGCAGTTTAAATAAACTTTTGCATTATACCATATCAAATGCATTTCTATAGGCTATTCAATAACCTTATACAGTGTGCAATACATAAATTATCATTTAAATTATGCAAAAATGAAAATAACTCTGATATCTCATTTTAACAGATATATTTACCAAAATTACACAAAAATATCATGAAATACTAAATAGTAAATTTGTTCAGTAAAATCCCCATTGACTTCAACCCTGGCCTCCAGATGACTTCAGAACCTGCATCTCTTCTGGATGGTCTCCTTGTTTAAGTTAGTGAATGCTGCCATAATCCTTGACTTCAGTTCATTTTTGGCATAACAAGTAGTTTTGTTGGTCTCTCACTTAATTGTGCTCCACACAATAAGCAAGGGGATTGCAGCCTGGAAAGTTAGGTGGCTTGATATATGGAGTGATTTGATTGCAGAAATTTCTTGACAGCCATGACTGGGTTCTTCTGCTTGTGTGGCATACTGCAGAATCCTGTTACCAGACATAGGGTCTTCCAGCAGCCACCCTCTTGAACCAGAGCAGCATTACTTCATCAAGGCACTTGATGTAAGCTTCTATTTTGAGTCTGAGGCCCTGTGGAAAGATGAATGGAGGCATAACGTTGACATCACGAGTGATCACTCCAAACACTACTGTAATCACAATTACACTCATCCAACTCTTTCTGAATCCTCTACACTGTCCGCAGATTGATACCCAAACACTCTGAGATGTTTATATTGGAGCTTCTGGTACAAATGCCAAGTAGGATAGCATGCTGTTTCCAAATTTCTGGCAGAGTGAATTGCATCACAGTAGTCATTTTCACACAGACAGTGCCCAACTGACCCTACCATATGGTGCAGTCAACAAAATCAAAAACAAATCAAATGTAAGTGCAAAATTAAAAAATATAAAATGGTGACAATTTAACCATTGCACCCCCTCTATATATATATATATATATATATATATATATATATATATATATATATATATATATATATATATATTCTGTATCTGTCTATATTTCAGAGATGAGGTATTATGTACATTATTTATATTATTCGGACTATTGTCCTCATCTTTGTCACCATATTTATTACATTTCAGCCATTGAATGCTCCAGCTTTCTTCAGGTGGTTGGAATGTCGAACTTAACCCCTTTATTTTGCTCACTGGGATAGACTGTTCTAGTTTCACGTGCCATGTTTAATGGATGTCAATTAACAGTTACCTCCTGTTAATTCCCCTCTGCAAGTTCTCCACTGCCTTAAATGGGTATTGAATTCACACTCTTAGGGTCCTGTCACTGGATCTAACTAATGCCTTTATCCATTGTGCCATGCATCCTTTTGTATGAATTTCTGGTTATTCTAAACCTAATGTCGTCAGCACCATTTTTTACCAGTGCTGTTATCATTGAATGCTTTTTACCAGAGCTCATATTGCAATTTTTGTTGTTATTATCGCTTTTCTCTGGCACTCCTTATTACTGGTTTCCATATTGTATTCATTTCTATGCTTGGTTGGCTCAAGAGATTTTTATGGCCTAGCATATGTGCTGATTCCTTAATTTTACGAATTTTCCAATGATGTTCTTTATCTATGATCTCAACTTGATCCCACAGTCTAAAACCCCCCACAGAGGAGAACATGACTAAAGACTGTGTGTACACTTCCTGTGCAGCTGCAGAAAGAAATATAAAGGGGAGACAGGCCGCCCCCTTAAGGTAAGACTTCAAGAACACCAGAAAGCTGTAACACAAGGGGAAGAGGAAAAATCAGGTGTGGCTGACCACATATGGAGAGAAAAGGGAGATCACTGCCCTCTGTGTGAAATAAAGGGTTCAGTTTGACATTCCAACCACCTGAAGAAGGCTGGAGTGTAAAATGGCCAAAACGTTGTAATAAATATGGCGAGAAAGATGTGGACTATAGTCCGAATAATGTAAATAGTATATATATTCTGCCTTGAAGACACATGTTTGTGTGCTTCATTTTGTACTAACACTTTTATTACCACAAAAAAGGCATGGATCCACCTCTCCCTGTTCTCTGTTTTATAAACCAGATATTTTGATAACAAATGACTTGTTACTAGCATTTACTGATGGCTGATTCAGTAATGAGTAAACACTTGGAAAAAAGCACCTTACAACTTGGGCAGTTGTAAAAATTAAAATCTATTCCATCCCTTATTACCCTTGACATGATTTGATGATATAGAAAAAAAACATAAATATCAACATCACAGATAAAAATATCCCCACATCTATGGTTTAAATAGTAAATATTAAATCATTGTTATCAGCAAAATAATGTTTAATGCCATATTCACTTGAAAAATAAAAAATGGCTTACTGCCACATCATTTTCAAAAATTGGTTAAGCAACATTGAGGTTATGTCGGTATGTAGATGAGTGACTGCTTGGGAATAGCAGGTGGTTTAAGCTTGGATGTGTGGATGGCGTAATGGATAATGGCTCAGAATTGTTATTTAGAGTGCCAAGTTTCATTTCCAGTTGGGTTCATTATATTCATTTACGCACAAATAACCTTGGGAAAGATATGAATCAACCTCTTCTCCCTCCAGCTATGGGTTAATTAGTAAGACTTATATCACTAAAAACATTATTATCTCCAAAGAAAATTCTTATAATCTAAAAATATTTTATTTCTCTAATATTTTCTCTATTTTCCTGCAAACAGTTGATAAGATGTAAAAATTGAATCTGTTGCGGGTTGTAGCTGAGTGAACATGTATCAGAAGGTAATTTATGTAATTTATGTAATTTATGTATCAGAAGGTAATTTATGTAATTTATGTAATTTATGTATCAGAAGGTAATTTATGTAATTTATGTAATTTATGTAATTTATGTATCAGAAGGTAATTTATGTAAGGCAAAGATTATGCGTGCTTATTATGCATTATCCCACAACACATAAATCAAATAAAGACAATTTGTATTGCAAGAAATTACAAAAAACACAGTGGTTAGAGATCCAACAATAAAGAGATTTTTATATATACAATAGATATACATGCAAGGATGACAGAATATTTGTTGATTGTGGAAATTGAGACAAGGTTATGAAGAATGTTCATGCAGAAATTTGGTCAAGAAAAGTTAATGGTTTTGATTTGTTAGTGAAATTATAATAATTTGGTTTCTGTGAGGAAAAATCTCAAATGTGTTTGTTCAAATATTAGTGTGTATGTGTGTGTTACTTGTTAGTTAGAATTTAAGTTGTGAAGAGTTGTTTGTCTTTAAATGTTTGGCTAAATTGATGAATTGTACAATTTACTGTTTGTTTAGTGAGAACATTCACTTTTTAAGTCAATTGTAATTTGATTACCATGCGGACAATGGTCGATTGAGTGCTGCGTTGACTTCATTGAGAATTTTGATGTGATGTTGAGTCAGTGAATTGACATGCATGGAGTTTGGTAGCATCTCACGAAACTTGATGACTGACTGATTTGAATTGAGTCATGCAGCTGTTTATATAAACATTGGTGTCTAAAAATCGGCTCCAGGGAGTTTTGGTGGGAAAAAGGATCTGTTTTGACTTTGCTACAGTTTAGTAATAGAAGATTGAATTTACTGAAACGATGTGGTGACTGGTTAAGGCTTTGTTTTTAGGGAAGAATACATCTTTCTGAAAGGGATGGAAGGCTAATGTGGAAGATTCCACAATATCCTTTATACAGAGAACTCTTCAGTAAAGCTATGCCAGTGAATGCCATTAAGAGTCACATGACTATTCAATTGCAGGGGATACTAATTATTTGAAGAGGGTGGAAAGTTAATCAAACGGAAATGAATATTTTATTCTATACATTGCTTCTTTTTGTTGACAATGAATGTCTTCAGTGATTCTTTCACTTTATTTTAAGTATTTTTTTTATCTTTCATTAATTTCTGACAAAAAACTTACAGGAGTGAAGTTTGGGTTTAGACATTCATGTGATGGTAGGTAAGATACCTTCTTAACAAATCTCTGGTTATGTATGAGTTCAACTATCCATTCAAATGTTAATAAGAAGTCATCAAATGACTTTAGGCAATGCAAGATATATATATATATATATATATATATATATATATATATATATATATATATATGCATGCCTGTGTGTACATGTGCATGTGAGTGTATATATATATATATATATATATATATATATCGATAGAGAGAGAGAGAGAAAGTGAGAGAGAAAGAAAATATATGACAAAGTGTAAAATGTTTTCTATCCTTTAGGACTTCATTGGAGTAAATTTGTTATGTTGGTACAACTACACATGTAAACGAATCAGGAATGCTGGGAAAGATAAATTTAAATTGGATGAATTGTTTCCTCCTTTGATCAGAGTAGCATTTTTTATGTCAAAATTGTGGCCAGTCTCATTACTGTGGGCAACGAACACATTTGATGTATTGTTTTGTAAAATGTCTCTTTTGTGTTCATATTTATCTTTTATTCAGTCAACAACAAAAAAATAATTCTAACAATCCAAGATATATTTCAGTTTTAAGTCACTAACAAAGGGTTGATGAATCATAAAAAAAACAAACAAATTAAATCAAATCAAATCTTCCATAAAATATCTACAATAAATGGGCAAGCACAGAAATTACCACAGAGCCACATTGAAGAAATGGAAAAGGAAGAACAACTGCCAATCTGCACCTGTATGTTATCATATATGGTTGATAATAAACTAGTAACTGGTTTGGAGTTGAGCCCAGTGCAGTAAGGCATCTTGGGATTGCCACAACACAGCCATCAGCAACATATCTAAATTGAACCTCTGATTTATGGCAGTATTTGATTAGAGAATAATTCAACATAGCAGCTTGAACTGACAGATTCTTGGATTCTCTGTTTTGATTTACATTAACAGTGTGAAATGGAATTATAGGAGAGAGATACTAGTCAGTAGGTCCTTCTCTGAACTCTGTTTAATTGTCTTTCAAAGGAATTTAATGATCAAGAATAACTATTTATTCTCTTACTATTGTATCAACTTATCATTGGAATCAAGCAACATGCTCTTTCTGGTCACACATCACTATCTTTCAAGTAAACATTTTTATTCTGAAAAGTCTTCGCGATGAAATTTTTTTACAGTGATGTTCATTCAGTACAAGGCCCAAGAGCCTCTCAAGGTAGAAGATTACAGAACAAGAGGAACAGTTTATGAGAATATGTGGGGAAGATGACAGTTAATCCTAGACTTGAACAGGCCAAGATTGTAGGGATCGGGAAAGCATCCTCTTGGGATTTGTTTCCACAAAGATATTTCCGGTGATAAATACACTATTGATCTAGTAAAGATTTCCATTCTGAAGTGTCTTAACTCTGAAATATCTTTTTAAAATGAGCTTCACTTTCTACAAGTCACAAGAGCCTCTCAAGGTAAAAGGTTACAGAGTAAGAGGAACAGTTTATGTGAGGAAGATAACAATTGATGCTAGTCTTATACATTGCAGATGAGGTTACACTAATTGGACAAGGGTCTTTATAAGCCTTGTACTCGATTTCACACCTGAGCCAAGTTTAGTTTTGACTTGGGGTTAATCCTATTCATATATGCAGAAGCATATTACCTTACAGCTGTATCTGCTTTTGCAAATGAGATGTATGACAGAGGTAGTGGTCAAAACATGACATATATATATATATATATATATATATATATATATATATATATATATATATATTTTAAAAAAAAACAGTAGCTCCTACTGCTATTAAGCATTAATCTTCAAGTAAATTGAATTGAGTTCTCCAAGCTGCTGGTGTATTTTGTATAATGAAAAATGTTAAAATTCCCTTCCTTTCTTCTGTGTGCTGATGGCCTAGAGGTAAGATATCTGACTGATGTCAAATAAGTTGAGTTTCAATCCTGGCTTGAAGCAATCGGATAACTAGCTACACTGAGGAGTTGTGATATATATATTCAAGCAGCAGATATTCATTCAAAAATGTTTCATTGAATATTATAGACATATTGTGTCTACTTATTTTTATACTAATCCTTTCCAGTTGTCTAATCAGTTTCTTGATGTTTAGATGTTCTTCACCAAGGAAATTTTAAATTTAGAAATGTAAAATGGCATTAAGTTATATGCACTTTAATATGTTGTTGCTATATTCGTAATAAATTTTGTTGAGTGTTGGTTGGTTGATTTTGATAAAAGTGCCTCAAGAATTTGAAGTTTGTAATGCAATTCCTCTCAATTTTGGGGCAGCTTCTTTATACTGAAATGCTTCTTCTGTAAAAACTTCTATAACTACAACAGATAAATTTTAAATTTTAAAATAACTATAACAGAGTAGGCTAGCATGTGTTTTAAAAAATCACCATGACAACAGAATGAAGATATTGCAGTTACAATAAGTTTGTCTTTACTCCTGAAGATGATCTTGGAAAAGATCAAATGTACTTGGGTTAGCAAAAACTATGCCACATTCCTCTTTATATCAAGAAACTGATTAGACAACTGGAAAGGATCAATATAAAAATAGATAGACATAATATGTCTATATTATTCAATGAAACATATATATCTATATATATATATATATATATATATATATATATATATATTATAACATTGGTATGTTTAGGTCAGCAAAATCCTTGTCTTTAGGCTGTTTTTGAATTCAGATTTTACCTTCTCTGAGACTGAATACTGCCTCAAGGCAAGAGAGCCAAGCCAACTTTGCTACTTAACCCCTAGCTGGGGGGAAGATGGATTCATACTTTTTGCAAGGTTATAGTGAGGGGGAAATAAATTTATATGTCTGATTTTGTTCGAAATTTTCTTCTATTATATTTTATATTTATTTATTCGCATTTTATTTTATTTGTTTTCTTTTTTGTTTTGTTTCATTTGTTTGTTTCTCTTTGTTTTCATTTTTAATTATTTTATTTTTTGTTCGCTTTCTTTGATTCTGAAAATAAAAATAAACAGTCCCCAGCTTTTAAAAAGAAATCCCCAAAATCCCAATATATACATGCAGGAAAACACAAACATTTCTCTCCAAATTTTTTTACTTAGGCTAACCATAAAACAAGATAATAATGTTTGTGTGATTTGTTTCTTATAGAGTAACAACACTTCTTAGGTCATTTAAAGCTGACATATATAATAAGATTTTTTTTTTTTTTTTTTTTTTTTGCAAGTGAACATCGGATTAATTAATTTTAGGAGATAACGATGATTTCTTTCAAGTGCTATTTCTACTATTTAACCCATAGCTGGGGGGTAAAATTGATGTATTTGTAGCTTTCCCAAGGGTATTTGCAGATAAGGGGAATGTAACAAACCTAACTGGAATTCAAACTTAGCACTCTGATTTTTCAACACATCTAGCAGAGGAGGCATTCTTAGACCTGTCACAACTCTTTACATGTATTTCAGCGCTTTGTGCATATATGACTTGCATTGTTATATGTGCAAATTAATGGAAACAACTTTCCTTTCTTTCACTATATAGTCAGTTTTAGACCCACTGGGGTGACAGGGTGTAATCGATTTCTATTTTTTCCTCAGATTAGGTCATTTGCAGTGGTGTGCAGTAATATGAATCTATTTTTGGTGTGTATGATGAAATTTGTTTGGCTATGAAAAATATTCATCATCCATGATTGCATAAGATTTTTATCACACCCAGACATTATTGTCTCGACTGTCGATTAGTTGTCCTATTGTCTGTGATTGACGTACTTGAAGAAAGCGTATGGAAATTGTAACGCTGACTGTCCTGGAAACTCTCCTGATTTAAATCTAATCGAGAGTCTCTGGTCAATCTGCAAGGAATGACTTTGAGGAATGGACATATGAAGTACTAACATATGCACTGGGTCATGTTTCACTGGGAAAATACAAAAAAAGTAAATAATAATGGAATTATTCATTTTGTTTCAATTAATTTGCACAAGGGTAGACATGTGTGCTTCTATGTGTAGTTATGTCTGTATTTGATCCTCAGGAGAGAGGGAGAGTAGACTATATTAAATCAGGTCTTCAGCTAATAATTCTGCAACTGATTGATGATTACTATCTGCTTTGGTTCCAGCACAACTGTATCTTCTGACTTACACATAATTTTAATCATTCCTGTTTTACTTTTTATAGGAACATAGGAAAAGTAAGACGGTAAAAATATTTTTTAATCATTTCACTCCAAGCAAAGCAATAATGATACAAAGATACGAGAGTGAAAGACAGAGAGAAGACTATGGTGTAGAGAAAAGACAATAAAAGAACAGGTTTGAGGAAGTCATAGAAAAAAATTGGAAGCTTATTATTAGGAAGACAGAAGTTAGTGGTTGGTATTATATTTTAATTTTTGAAGACTGTAGGTGACAGGGAAGTAAGAAACAAAAAGAAGAGAGTTCCACAGTCAAGAAGTGTGAGAGAAGAAACTATTAGAATAGAACTTATGGTTATATCTAGCTAGTTCAATAGTAAAATGGTGAGACCTAACTGCCAATCTAGTAGTACGCATACATCAAGGAGGAAAGCTCATCAGCATTATTTTCCTGAAAATTTTTATAGAAAAGACAGAAAGAAACCAAGCCATGGCGGTAAGAAAGTAACTGATGTACACATGCCAGGACAAGGTTAATTAAATTGCAAATCCTTCTCTGGATTTTGTCAAGAATCTTGTGATATATAGCAGGAGCACCAGACTAGATATGGCAGCAATATTCAATGCATGAACAAATGGTAGATATATAAATTTACAAGATAGGTCCTGACAAGAAAAATTTTCTGCAGACACAGTGAATCAAATTTTTTAGCAGCAGATCTAGCAATTGATTCAATATAATCACTTCACTTCCAATATTTAATCACCATAGAGGACAAGTCTTCCTTCCATCAGCATGGCTGATGCTAACCTCCTATGTACCTTTACATTTTCCACTGACATGAAGTGGATTGATTATATTGAATCAATTACTAGATCCACTGCTGGGAAAGTAGGTCTCACCATTTTTTTTTATTTTGGAAGCATTAAAGTTTACAAGTTATTCCTTGCCCCAGTTAATCACTGATTGGATGTCATTTTCAAGAGCAGTTGCCAGTTTTATATTGTAGGACATATTGAACTTGCTACTAAGACAGAAGTAAATAAGTTTTGATATCTGCATAAATACCTAGTTTAGAACTGAGGGTATCAGGAAGGTCATTGATGAAGATCAGAAACAGCATAGGTCCAAGGATAGAGCCTTGGGAGATGCCTGACAACTAAATGTGAAATGATCTAGAAGAGTGGTCATTCAAGGTGACAATCATTACACGATTTGATACGAATGATTAGATGAAGCCAAATATAGTCCTTGAATTTTGGAGCATGCCAAACCTTATCAAATGCTTTTGAGAAATGAACTGAAAGCAAGAAAAAAGAAAGAAAAAGTAGAGAAACAAAAATGAAGGAAAGAGAGTTTGAAAAAAGAAATTCATGACAAATGAAAGCCAGTAAATAAGGAAATCTTACAATCAAATTTCAACTACAATTTCACTTCAAACCTTGCACTAAAAGACTTGAAACCAAATGCTAAACAGTGTATAAAATCAGCTATTAACCTTCTTTTATATGCCATATTTCCATTGGACATGGCTCTCCACAATGTCCCATCTTCTGTAAATCTAAGTAATATTTTATCTTTGTCCATCTCATCTTGTTCCTGTTCTGCCACCCATTTTCAGATTATTTTCTTTTTCTCCTTGCTTCTCTTGATTTCAGTATACCCTATGGGTGTTAAATTCACTTGGTGCTATTTCCTCATTATTTATACCAGAAATTTCAACTGTCTCTTTTTGATTGCGAATATAACTTACCTTGCAGTTCCTATATTTCTTAAAACTTCCTCATTGATCACATGATTTGTTCATGGTATTCTCAATATTCCTTGATAGAATCACACTTCTGCTGGCTTAATGTCTCTTCTACACCTATGAGGAAATTGTCTTGCCTTCACTGTCATATAGAAGTATTGGTATTACATAGCAGTTCAGCACTCTTGTCTTTATTCCTAAAGAAATTTTCCTGTTTTTTAATACTATTTTGCTAATGTAATGCACCTTGAGATTAATATGTTGCATTTTTTATCATCTGTTAAAATGCTTCCCAAATAAGTAATTCCTGTATTTTCTTGATTTTTAATGCTTCCAATTTGTAGCGTGAATCTTGGTCCATCTCTTTTGTTGACAATCATAACAGTACCAAATCAGAAAAAACCACATCAATTGTGGATTACCAACAGTAGCAACAACTGAAGTGGTTAGCACATGTAACTTAAAAAATAATGTTATTCTACACCACTTCAAATAGAAGGTTGAGAAGAAAACCCTCATTAATACTGGAAAGAGCTATAACATTTACTGGACTTGAGAAACCAGTTTTCCTAAAAAAAGGTATTTTAAAAGAAAGATTTTATAAATTTCAGCTGAAAACAATGCTGTCTCTTTGGTTAATGAATGCGAAAAGGTTCCTTATAAGGAAACAGAAACAGCCAATATTACTATTACCATTATCAATCATTCTTTTTTTTTAATTTTACAACTGATGGTTCGTCTTTTCTTCTTTCACTTTCATTTCCAGGAGATGCTGAAGTTTTCTTTCTTTGTCTCCTAACGTGTATCACATCATTTGTCTGCTATGATGACAACAGTGTTGAATTGTGTGTAACATACGTTAAAATAATTTTAATACAACTCAATACAAAATCATTTCTAATGAATTTCTGTCTGGTGGTGATTTCCATGTGTAGCATAGAAGTCACATAAGGTCGATAACATGGGGTACCCAGTGAGAATCAAACTCACTATTCAGTCATAAGTGAGCTAGCAAGACAAGCATGCTAAGCATTATACTATGTCAAAGTGCCCAATGAATTTCTGTGTTACTAATATTTTCTTCATCATTACATATTATCATTATATATTATCATTACATATTATCTTTACATATTATTATGGTATATTATCATTACATATTATCATTATATATTATTATTACATATTATATAATACACAGTTGAAATTAGAGTAAATATAAGTTTAGATGTATTTGTTTTATCCTCACCATATTATAAAAGAACTTATCTATTGTATGCTACATGATTTCTTCTACTTTTAAATAGATTATCCTGTTGCTATGGAAACTGGAGGCCTTACTCAATGCATTTAAGCTAATACATTTCATGTTAACATAACAAAGTAATATCTCATAAGTATAGAGATCAGGCTGCTAATACACTGCATTTATTCCTTTTGTTTCTTTTATGTTTTCTTTTTTTTAATTTAGTTAGAGAAAATATAGCCAATGCAGCTGTGAAATTATTTAAAACTTGCCAATTTTACAGGTAACAGTAATAATGCGCAGTCATCCTTATCAGTATCATAATCATTATTTCCATTTCTAGATCATTAATCATAATGACTAACCACTTGTAACCGAGTATGCCTGTCTACATGGGTGGCTAGCTAATCCCTGTTACAGATGCCTGCTCAAGCACATTTGTGTTTGTTAAACATCAACAGAATCCACTTGTGGTTTATAATGCAACTATTCTGAGCGGAACTTAGTTACAGTTTCTGGGAGACAGCGTGTGATCAACAGTCTGAACAAGGCAACTATTTTCAAACCTTCAGTCACGATGACTTCAGACTTCACGCTAGCACAACCAGTGAGCATTTCCAAATAGTTCTGTCTACCCAATTTCACTTACAATGCTTGGACCAACCGATGGTATGTTTGTCAGGCACTTTCCAAAGGTGCGACAAACTGATACTATCATGAAATAACCTTTCTAAGAAATCAACCATTCAAACATTCAAATTCAAGCAGACAGGTTTTGTGATCAGAAAATGAATGTTTCAGCACTTAGCCATGTGGCTATTTTCTACACCATTACTAATACCTTTAGACAATGGATTTGTTTTTATGGCTCATCAATTAACGGTGGGTTATTTAAAACCGAAATTTACTTTAGATTGAAAAAATATCTCTCTCTCACTCTCTCTCAATATATATATATATATATATATATATATATATATAAATACTGGATCTAACAGAAAAATTGTCCAAATCATATTACAGCATAATTATCCATCCCACAAAATGTTTAATATCTAAAAAAAAGCATTAAACCAATTTACTATATTTTTGCAGGTTTTCAGATAAGACATTTAGCCATCTTGACACCATTTGTCATAAGAATCACTGAAAAATCCTTTGAGCTATTAAGCTAGAAAAAGAACAGGTTAAAATAATTTTGTATCAGCCCCTACTATGTCTTCCCAACTGAGCAATGGTGAGAGGAAAGATATCATTCTGTCCCTCAGTAATGGTGCCAACATTTATAATCTGGCTTTCATCTTCAAAATCCATTCAAGAACCATCAAGAGATTGGTGAATAAGTTTAAAAAAGAGGGAACAGTAGAGAAGGAAACTGTATCAGGAGGTCACAACAAGAAGAGTGATGATCATTTCAACTTAGGGTTAAACAGATCAATTAGAAATGATCCAACTAAATCTATAAAACTTTTGGCACATGAGAGAGTAGTTTCAGTTATAACAGTTCAAAGAGTAGTGAAAAACGACTTGAAAATGAAGTTGTACATGAAACATGTGAGGTACCTTGTTACTCCAGGACAGAATGTTAGAAGGTTAGAGAGGGCAAAGATCATCTTGAATACATTGGAAAATGATAATATATATATATATATATATATATATATATATATATATATATATATATATATATATATATATATATATATATATATATATATATATATATATATATATATATATATATATATATATATATATATATATATATATATATATATATATATATATATATATATATATATATGTATATATATATATATATATATATATATATATATATATATATATATATATTTGTATATATATTTGATTTCAATCTTTCATGAGCTTCCGATCTTAGCTATAATTAATTAATGATGAACATGTCATATTAATTTCTGATTGATTTCATCACAATTCTTCTGTTAAGCTTGGAGGGCAATTATACATTCTTATTACTCAATGTAGAGTCCGATAATGTTGTAAAAGCCTTGGATAATTCCAGTAAGATATCTTTAATCATTTCTAAGAAAAAATGGTTCAAAGCTTAATCTAATAATTGGACAATTTTGCTATTACATGATTTGGACAACTTTTTTTGTTACACCTATATACATATATATATATATATATATATATATATATATATATATATATATATATATATATGTGTGGTAATGTACTCCTGCATGCATGGACTCTCTCAGCTATAAATAAGAGGGAAGTTTCCAGCAATCAGCTCTGACAGTTGAACCGAACATTATTGCTGTAACACTCTCATTTGTATATGTTTGTATTACTATTTCTGTTAATATATTTAACTCAATTCCTCTCTTTGTGCCTTTATTTCTGGCTACTATCAAGGCCATAACAAGATAGATAGATAGATATATACATGCATAGATAGTGATTTTATTTTATCTATCCATCTCTCTCTCTCTCCCCATATATATATATATATATATATATATATATATATATATATATATATATAGATAGATAGATAGATAGATAGTGATTTTATTGTGATGTTTGTTAGTGCCTTTCTTGATGATAAATATTGCACCAACAGTGACAGGAATAATTTTGTTTCATTTTCTATATGATTATTAAGGAATTTATTGTAGAAGTTATTATAATGTAATAACATCTATAATAATGAAGATGAGAACAACAGCTTGAATAAAATAAAAGCATATTGACAATTCCTCATGTCATAAACAAAATACAAAATTGACATATGCAGCACGTCAAATAACTAAATCTTGGATCCACCTGAAATTACATTCAAGTTTTCTAGAAATACATCGTTGAAGCATTTTAAGGTTTGGTGGTATAATGAATATAAGACTTTGAGTAAACGTGTTACTTCCATCTTTTAATTGGGAGTTGAATCCTTGGAAACTATATACACTGTTTGGCCAGGAGCCCTAAATAATGTGTATCACAGGCACAAGTTAACATAATAATCAAATGATACTACATATCAGTCAAATACTGCACACCTAAAGAGTACTTGGCTAAGATGTTGTGTCTACAATAACAATAATAATAATCAAGGTAAGATTAGTTCGAATAAATTAAAATATACAGATAAAGTAGGATTAAAATAATTTCTAATGCAATTCTATAGAAAAAAATTCTATAATAAAATACTGGTTTAGTATTTGACAACAGTCTCTAGATGACAATGTAATTCTATTGACAAATGCTAAGGATACCATGGAGAAAGCATGTGAAAAATGAGGAAGTTTTAAGGAAAATTGGAACTACCAGGATACTTATACATTTGAGGAAAGAGGACTTGGAGAATTTAACACTCACAGGATATACTGAGGACAAAAGAATCAGAGAGAAACCTTCTTAATAAGTTTTAGTAAAAGAATTAAAGAACAAGGAAAATAGGGATGATAAAGAACATCAAAAACAAGAAGTTGTGGAGAGCCATGATCATTTAATGAGTTAGTGTTAATGGAGAGCAGAACAGAAATAAAGAGGTATAATAAAGAGTCAAAAATTACATAACTCAACAAAAATAGGAAGTTGTGGAGAACCATATCCGCCCATATTCTGAAGAGATAGCACATAAGAATAAGTATATACCTGGCAGAACAAGGAAAAGAGGATGATAACAATTCCGAAGTTACATTGAGCAACATACAGGATGTTGTGGAGAGACATATCTGTCCAAATCCTGAAAAGAAACAGAATTTAGGTGAGGAAAATGTATATGCATAGCAAAACAAAGAGAAGGAGGGATGGCAAAAAGTCAATAGTTATATGGACCAACAAAAGAGAAGAAGTTGTGGATAGCCATGATCAACCATCTCTTGAAGAGACACAGCATATAAACTTAAGAATAATAATCATATGGATGGCAGAGTAAGGACAAAGACAGATCCTAAAGTATCAAAAATTATATAGAACAATAAAAGACAGGAAGCTGTGGAGAGCCAATATTGCCCATATTCTGAAGGGACATGTCACATAAAAGAAGATATTGATCACCATTCAAGTAAGTTAAAGCTTTGAGATATTTTGTGTCATATAAATAACTGCAATGATGATAAGAAATTTACCAAAAAATTAAAATTATAAAATTAATTTCTAAAAATTCTAAAATGAAAAATGTTAGAAATTTTTATTTTTTTGCAATTTTGTATTTTTTGTAAGAAAAAATTAAACAGGCAAAAAAACCCTTTTTTTTTCCAATGTAAGTGCAAATGGTTCCATTACCTTGCAAATGGTTCCTACAAAAAAAAAAGGATTTATTAAAAGCCTGAAATTAAAACATTCCTTTTGTAGTTCAAGTTTTTGGGGTTTTTTTTTTTAATTATAAAAACTTCAGCAATTGTTTTAAGGCTCAAGGGGATCGCAACAGTAAAAATAGAAAACACAGAACCTATTAATTGCACAGCAATTATTTGTCATTTAGCCTATTTTACGGTCTTGCATAATCTTAACTGAGCCTTTTCCAGAAATAAACACCAGGGTTCTATCAACAATCAACAGCGTTAAAATAAAATGAAAAAAAAATCATAGTGAGATAATTTAAGAATGAACTTAAATTGCTTTCCTGGCTATAAGCTATATTGCAGTTAATTGCAGCTGTGGACAAAAGAATACTCTTTTTAAGGAAAGATTCAATAGCAGCACCCTAAAGAATTTTCCATCTAAATAAGTTATTTTCTCTTTTAATAAGTGTAGCATTTTTTAGATTAAAGTTGCAGTTGAATTTATTTCTATGTATAACTAACGTGTTTGATAAATTGTTATCTACAAAATCTGTCCTGTGCTCATAGATACATTTTTTCGATTATTTCAAGTTTCCCTAGTATATTGTAAGGGGCAGTTGTGACGGTGTGTTTTATATATATCTACTTCAGATTTATTATTGTTATGGATATTTTTGTTTCTGATCAGTATTGGATGTGGTTGTAATTATTTTGATATTCTTAAGATTGGGTAAATTGTTTTGGATCATAGATATTAAAGACTATTATGTGTCTGTTATTATCTAGTTTATTGTTATTGTTATTATTTTTAATAATGCCATTATATTTTTTGTGTGGTTGTATACTTTGTATACTTTGTATACCTTGCGGTTTTTTGTGGTTGTATATTTTGTATACCTTTCTCTTAGCATTTTGGATGAAATAATGAGGATATTGGAAGTTTTTCAAGGTGTTTTCTATTTTTATTTCTTCTTCAGTTACCCTGAAGAATATTGATTTAAAATCGATTTAAAAATGTCGAAAACCTAACAATATTTTTACTTGAATTTATAAACACTTGTTACAAAAATAAAAAAAAAACTAAAATATGTATGTATGTATGTATGTATGCATGCAGGTTATATTGAGTTAAAAATAAATACCTCACTGAATGTTAATGAAGATATTTGAAAATTTGTAGATTCACATTTTGGCAAGATTCGATAATGGCACTCTCAAGAACTTTCCGGCCAAGTAAGTTATATATTATTTCCATCAGAGGATGAAACACATGGTAAAGAATTTTTTATTTATGTCTGAATATATATATATATATATATATATATATATATATATATATATATATATATATGCAGGTTACATTAGGTTAATAATAAATACCTCTCTGAATGTTAAAGTATATATACTGATAAAATACATCTTAAAATTAATCAAAATAATGAAGAATCATTTTTAAAAAGAGAAAGAAAACATCACAATGAAAAGTTCTTCTGAATGAAGGAGAATCCCTTGAGATACTGGAAATAGGATTAATATTTTCCAACCTCAAGCCAAAATGTCTGCAAGAAAATCTCTTGTATCATTTCTTTTGAAATATCTTCTGATCAGAGGATGAATAGAATTTCTTCTTTTTGTGCATTTATAATTGTTGTTCAAATTAAAAAGAAACTGACTGATATACAGGAAATGAAAATATAAATGCATTCATTCAAAAAACGAAATTTAATTATGTAAAAATATAAGATTATAAATACCAAAATCTTAGAAAGAGCTACTTAATAAGATGAATAAAACAACATGGAGGTTATAAGGTGTTGGAGTTGTGTGGGTTGATCTATCCAAGCATATTTCCAGGGCTATCCGTAACTGCATTTGTTGGGTGTAGCTGCAATGAATTTAGTCAAGTTTGCAACATCTATAAATACAGGATGTCCATAAAGTTCATGTGCACTTTAAAAAATGTATAACTTTATTTGTATTTGTGATAGAAATAATCTGTAAAAAATGTTATAAAGTTTAATGTAGCTAGTTTTAAGTATAGCTAAAATAACTAATGTGATTTCAGGCATTACTGTAAATCAGTTGGCAAATATTTTCATGAAATGCAAAATCGTATTACCCTTTGTATTGCTAATGATGGAGGAAAATTAAATAAAATTAAATTAAAATGTTAAAAAATATAGATTTACTTCTTTCTAATCCTTTTTACAAATTATTTCTTTCGCAAATACAAATAAAGTTATAAATTTTTTAAAGTACACACGAACTTTATGAACACCCTGTATACTACATAATAATTTTAAATCCTGAAAGGTAATGCCACTTTTAAGTTGGGTATGATATATGCATTCTGAAAGTCTGCTATCATCTTGTGATATTGTAACACCTACACTATCTAAGCTTTAGATTTTGCCACATGCTGTAATAAGGTTCTGTGAAGTTAATAAAGACACAGATATATACACTTTTGCCTGAACGGAGCCAATTGAGAGGGTTTGAACTTGAGGCCTTCAAAGGCTGAGTAGTTATTTTGGAGAGTTGCTGCACATAATGAATATGATGTATCGGTGGTGCTTAAGTTTTGGTAAAAGTCTTCAGATGAATATTCCTACACTCGTAGTACATGTCATGGAAAGCCGCATAGTACATCATATGAGAACATTCATAAAAAAATGAAAATATAGCAAGAACGGCAATAAAATAAGAGATTAGTCTTTGCAAAATCTAATCTCTTCACCTTTTTGTTATCATTTCACCCCAAGCAAGATAGTAAAGCCTTTAAGACATAAGGGTGAAAGAAACTGAGAAAATGTTATTGAGAAGAAGAGAAAATAAAAGAATAGGATTCAAAAAGATAGAAGATAATGGTTGATGGTGCATTTAAATTTTGTAAGTTCATAGTTGACAGTGTTACCAAAACACCTATGGTAGCATGAAAGCACAAACAAGACAAGTACCACTTGGGCTGCAAAAGGAAAAGAAGACAATAATTGTTAATATAAAATTCTTTGTATTACTGATACAGAGGATGTGTGTAGAATGTTTAAAATGTGAGCAAGGGAGACAGTTTTTGAAGAAAGGGTAAAACTTAGAATTGATGCCTTTGTAAGGTTGGTTGGCTGAGGTGATATTGAGTGAAGCTTTATGTGGATTAGTGTAGTATGCCGTTCATTATAATTATGTTTTTGTTGATAGAGGAGATGTGAGCAGAATGTCTCTATGTGGGTGAGGTGTGACCATTTGGAGGTGGGTGGGTTTTGAGCAGATATGTGTATCAGGTAGGTTGACCAAGGTCATGATGATGACATCAAAAGCCTGCTGGGTGTCAGCAGCTGTTCTGTTCACCATGATTCTGTCTAGTCCTTTATAAGCGTCTTTCCTGAAAGCAATTTTAGATGTCCTAAGCTCATCTTTTCATGTTTTTTATCTGGCAACAATTTTCATGATTGGTTTATTTTATCACGCTATTTTAAATTTTTGAAGGAATTTGTTTTGTTGGCTGGATGAGATGCTTGGAGCCACTTAGCAGAGGACAACTTTTTTATGTTGGGTTTTGCTTTCTTACAATTTGGCTGATATGTAGAGTGAAACAGAAAGAGATCTAATTTGAAGTTCTGACTTTAAGATAATTCAAAAGCTGAAAATCTGAATTTGTAAGAGAAAGCCGAAAAAATTTTGAGAAGCTTTGGATTTACTGTTTAGATAAATAGTAAGATATTCTTGACAATATAATTTTTTACTTAGTATATATATATATATATATATATATATATATATATATATATTACTTAGTTTTGGCTGTTGTGCACTCAGGCCTTCTTCAGGATCTGTCTATATTTCTGGGATAAAATATTGGAACTATTTACACTATTAACATTTTTTGGACTGTTGTACTCATCTTTATTGCCATATTCACAGTGTTTTGGGTGTTGTACACTCTAGCCTTCATCAGGACCTGTCTATATTTCTGAGATGAGGTATTGTAACTATTTACACTATTTAAATTTTTCAGACTGTTGTCCTCATCTTTGTTGTCATATCCACAACATTTTGGCCAGTGTATGCTCCGGCCTTCTACAGGTGATTGGATTTTCAAATTGAACTCTTTATTTCAACCACCGGTGTAGACTGTTCTAGTTTCATGTGTATGACTCTTCTAGATATCTCACTTATTTTCCTTTAAAGAGAAATAACTAAAACATCCGGATAAATCTGGAAGAGCCATGGCATGTGGAACTAAGACAATCTACCCTGGTAGTCAAAATAAAGGTTTTGGTTTGAAATTCCAATCATGCGAAGAAGGCCAGAGCATACAACAGCAAAAATATTGTGGATATGACAACAAAGATGAGGACAACAGTATGAACAATGTAAATAGTGTAAATAATTTTGTATTTATATTCTTCTAGATGCCTTTCAGAAGTAACAGAAAATATTAAGAGAAATAAAATATCCTTAAAAACAAATAAACATGTACTTAACTACTATGTAATATCTAATCATTTATATGGCAATGAATACTAGACAGTCAAAACTTGAAGCAACAAAGATGTGCTTCTACTCAGAAATACTGAAAATTCTATGGACAGAGCATGTAAGTAATAAGGAAATTTCAAGAAGCATAAAAACAATTTATTGATATCAAGAATCAAAGAGACAGCTGGAATTTCTGGAATACATAATACAGAAAGCATTCCATTCAGACATCTTCTTTCCAAGAACTGCTTTTGGGGGGGAACATATCCCTGTATGGATGTTTCCCAAAACACTACAGTCTTAATCTTTTGCAAGTTCAGAGTCAATATATATCTATCCTCCATATACTGATAAATTTCAACCTCTTACATTCATGCCATTCATCTTATTCTGTCATCTTCTACCTTGAGTGGCTCTGTAGTATTGAGTGAACATTAGTTAGAAAAAAGGAGGTTTAGAGACTTCAACACTCACAGGATATATTGTAGGCAAAATAAGCAAGAGGAACAACAGGTTTGAGTGAATGAATGGCAGAAATAAAGTTGTGGAGAACCATGATCCTTTCAGGACATGGCATATGAAAGATTCCACTATCCGATATCAAGTTGAGTCTGTAGTTTGTGCTAATGGGGCCCATCCTAAATACCCTTTATAACTTTCAGATACAAATCATCATCAACATCCTTCAACCTCCCTGTGGTTGATTGGTTGGAACTCCATTGACAATCACTTTCCACACTGTTGAGTTCTGTATTGCTGTCTGCAGATCCCCAATGTCCAACCCTGAGTTCTGAGCTATGGTGTCTGGGAAAGTCAATTTTCGTGTGAAGACACTTACAGAAGAATGACATAGGAGTAAGGAGGAGACGATTTCCCTGTCTGCTTGGTGACAGTGGCCAGAAAACGGTAATCGTTTTTGTTTGAGTTTAAGAGAGATTGGTCTCATTTTTCCGTAAATTGTGTTAAGCATTACATGAGATCTCCAAATGATGTTCTGGATTTTTCCAAGTAGATTTGTATATATTCCATCCAGTCGTCTTTCAAGACGAACAGATAATGTTCAAGTTTTTGATCCTACAAAATGAGATATATCCATAAAAAGACAATATGAATAAAGACAAAAAGGAAAATTTTTCTTTACCGAAGGATTTCGTCCTCTGAGGGACTTTATCAAAGGTAACTATAAAGATTAATTTAATCATAAGTTTTATTTTCATAAAATCCCCCAGGCGATGAAAGTGTTAGTAATGAAAAGTTTTCCATATTTTTAGTCATCTTCTAATGTCAATAAATTTTATGTACCATGTTACTTCTGGATGTCAGGGATCATGGCTCTCCACGCATCATAATGAGACATAAGATGTAAAAGAAGAAAAGATATTTACAGGAAATAATCTTTGGAGTAAAAATCTTATAAAAATAAAAGGTAACACTTCTTTTATGTGACACTTCCCTTTGAGACATAGTTGATCATGGCTCTCCACAACTTCCTGTCTTGTGTGGCTCTTAGCAGATTTTTTCCTTTGCCAAGGTCTCACCCTCTGTTTCACTATTCATTCATACAAGCATGTCAGGAAAATTGCTCGCTACCTTCCTCTCTCTCTCTTTCCCTCAATATGCCCCATGAGGGTAAAGATATCCAAGCCCTCCTTTTTCATTATGTGAGCTGTAACATAGGGGCTCCAATACTATAGGTGTCTTCAAGGGCACTCTAGGGCCCCTGATAAAACTATAAAAAATAAAGATATAAAAACAGAAATTTGTTTCTTTTCAGATTTAATGGATCTTTGTTGAACTAATTTGAAACAATTTAGGCTATTTTGGTCCATCTAGTTAGAGTGGGTATTTTAAATTCAATGGGGTCTCTTCAAGAATCCATTTAGATTTTGATGCATTATTTTTATGAAAATATAGATAGAAATAATAGAAAGAGAAAATTTATAATGAACTACAAGGGACGGAAAGTTGTGGAGAGCCATGATTGCTCTGAGGGGATATGGCCCATGAAGAAGAAGACAATTTGCTCAAATTTACACTTCATTTAACATAGACTTTTAATAATTGCAAAATTAGTCAATATTGTATAAATTGGTCTTCTTTTATAAACATGGGATGGGTGAACATACTAATAAATGGACTCTTAAGACCTAAATCTGTTTCTAAAGAATTTTAGCTGTCTTTTCTTGATTTTGAGTATAAGTGTTCTTTCTGCTGCCATTTTCTTTAAATCTTAATACATTCTTGTATAAAATATTCTATTTAGAAAAATTTCAAGAGAATTGGAATACCCATGATACTGGATAACATTCAATTTAGTCACACTAAATTGTCGGCAACCTGAATCCTGTAGAGTACATAGGTAGGTAAAATAGTCAAGCCAACCAAAATGTAATTAGATAATGAAAACTTACCTGTTTTTATTAGGTAAATAAAGTAAGAAAGAGAGCAGACAAAGTGGTAAACATTCTTTTTCATGGCTTGGTCAGGCATATTCTGAATTCAACACCTAACAGAATTTGGGGGACCCAAATTTGCAGTATTTAGCTGAAAGCCAAAACACTGAGCTTACGTGCAAATGGAAAAGTTATAAGAGAGTGCATACAAGGAAATTAGTGGACCAACTAACAGACTAGTTAGATTATGAGAATTACTTATTTGCACTCTCTAGTAATTTAGACAAGATTGTGAGGAAAGGTATCGGGTTAGGTCAGAAGCAAAGGCTCTGGGTATTGGTAGATGGATGGGCAAGTAAGTGCTATATCGTAATAAGCTGATACGGCAGCTTTGGTATGGCGGCCAAAGATGGATTAACTGTGGTGATGGATTTACCGATAAATTGATAGTAAATGCAATACTAGATTGATTTTGAAGTAAGTGCTTTGGTAGAGAGTAATGGACCAATTGAGAAATAAGTATAATGGATGGACATTGTATCTAGGCACACATATTCATTCTGGACAACAACTGAAGGACAGATATATGCCTATGCATTTATCATGACTTACACACACACATACACATGTGTGTATATATATATATATATATATATATATATATATATATATATATACGCATGTGTGTGTGTGTGTATATATATATATATATATATGTATTCATGTGTACATATATGTATATATATATGTATATATGTATATATATGTGTATGTGTGCATGTACATACATATATATATATATATGTATATATATATGACGTCACACATTATGAAATATTTGTATCTATAAAAAGAATGTATAAACATAAAATGTCTCAAAATATATATATATATATGTGAACTATTCTATAGTCTTCATCTTTGTTGTTATTACAACATATGAGAATATTCTACCCTGCAGAATTCCTCATGATTCCCAGATCCATATATGCCTGATGAGGGTCAGAGAAGAAAGTTGTCGAAGCAACAACAAAGATGAGGTCAATAGTCAACAGATAAATAGGGTAAATAATGATAACTTCTTATACCAGAAATTCAGAACAAAAAAAGAAATATATGCACACACACATACTATCTATCTATCTATCTATCTATCTATCTATCTCTCTCTCTCTCTCTATATATATATATATATATATATAGTTGGATTGCTGTGAGTTTGTGACCCTGGGATTCATGCTATTTGCGATTATCAGACAAACGATTGCAAATAGCGTAAAACCCAGGGTCACAAATTCACATCAATCCAGCTAAATATATAAGCTCTGTCACTGATATTGAGTGCTTTCCAATAAGTACTGCACATATAATATATAAATAATATATAGAAAAAAAAAAAAATTATATATATATATATATATATATATATATATATATATATATATATATATATTTAAAGAAGTAATGAATTTTTTTTATTTATCTGACAGATTTTTATCACTTTAAATGTTATTTTTAGTGGATACTTATATCTAATTAGATATTCTATTTATAAATCAGTATATTTGTTTATTTTTGTCTACTTGCTTGAATATTCAAAAAATCTTATAAAAGTAGATATTAAAGAAAAAAACCTCCTGGGGAGCACATATTTTTCTTTAATAAGATTTCTTAAATATTCAGGATGGTAGACAAAAATAAATAAATATACTGTTTAACAAATAAACAGAGTATCTACTAAAATATAAGTATCCACTAAAAATATTGTTTTAAAGTAATAAAATCTGTTGGGGTAATAAATTAAAAATCCATTACTTCTTTAAGAATTGGTTTGATTACATTTGGATACGAAGCTGTTCAGATATAAAAATTTTGTGAGCCTATAATGAGAAGGATTTTGCTTAAAGGCACTATTTAGCAAAGTCCTTTGTGGCTGAGTCGATTAAAGTATGATTGACCTAACAAGAGTTCCCTCTGCCCTGGGGGATGCAAGTTTGAATCCTGCTGGTGAAGGCATAATTGTGTTTAATAAAATTTCTTGAATTTTCAGGCCAGTAGACGAAAATAAATAAAAATACTGTTTAATAAATAAACACAGCATCTACTCAAATATGAGCATCCACTATATATAATGTTTAAAGTGATAATATATATATATATATATATATATATATATATATAAGTCTGATAAGTTTAATAACATTATCATTGAATGAAGAAAGAAATTCACAATATTGAATCCATATTTTTTAATACAATCTATGCTTTCGGCTTACATAAGCCATTATCAAAGATGTCAATTACAACATATTAAACAATATACGGACAAGACACTGATGATAGTCTGTGATTGTTTACATAGATAATTTCTAAGCAACGATAAACATGTGCATATAAGACGCTAGAAGCAAAAATCACACCGCATCTCATGATGTCACACATGACCACGCAAGAGTGAATTGGAGAAGTATGAAGTATGGGGGAAGCGATTGGTATAAACCAATGGTTTCTGTTACTAATTATAGACATTTAAGGATATTTGTAATGATTCCATAATTGATTTTGTTTAGGTTGGGTTTCACCTGTTTGATGTACAATGCTTCAAGGATTCCTAGTTTTTGTCTATTGTTTTCATGTTGAAGTATAATTGTGTTTTCGACAAGTATTTTACGGAATTGTGTTTGTGGGCAGGCATATTGTTTTTTCAATGCCTAAAAATGTTAGAGTTTTCATTCCAATGTAGTGTCAAGTGTCGTGAAAGCGAGTTTGTGGTGTGACCAACATAAACATTATTTAATTCGTTGGAGATACAATCTCCCAAAGGGCACTTGAATTTATAAACTATGTTGGTTTTTTGCAAATCGCTAATGGGGAGGGTGGGGAAGAATCATTGCGAATAATTGAGCTGGATATATATATATGAGAAGAAATGGATTAAACCTGACAAATATTTTCTGTTTATACACTATTTTTATGGATACAACTTATTTGAGTAAATGTTTTGTTTTGATTAAACACTCTTAATTACATTTACCGGCCTGAATGTTTGAGAAATTTTATAGAAAATGTGCATTCTCTGACAGCAATCGAGCCTACATCTTATATGGAAACCATCATATAACCTGATGTGTTGTTTAACCATACAGACGCAGAGGACTGTCCGGTTAGCAAAATCCAAATTACTTCTTCAACAATCTTACCAGACGCTTCTCTGTAGCTGAATAGTACAACTGTCAGGTCAAATGATGGTTTCTGCGAAATTATATCGTACATAAAACTGTTGAAACCTAACCTGAACAAAATAAACTATGAAATCTCCACAAATATTCTTAAATGTCTATAATTGATAACAGAAGCTGCAACACAATTTTCACTTCTGCATCTCATATACATGAGTTTGTTCTTGCTTGGAAATCTTTCATGCAAGCAAAAATAGACTATCATTATTGTTTTGTCCATGTATTGTTTAATATATTGAAATGTAATTGTCATCTTTGATAATGGCTTGTGTAAGCTGAAAGCTTAGATAGGATTAAAAAACATGTATCAATATGGTGATTTTCTTTCATTTTTCAATGATAATGTTATTAAGGTTATCAGACAGTATGAAAGGAATTTACTTAAAATAAATAGACAAAACTTGTCTATATTATTTAATGAAACATGCATCAATATATATATATATATATATATATATATATTATGTATATTTTAATACTCATACTCAGCTGGTATGAAGAAAAAAACCGGAATAGTACAATTTGCAAATAAAAATATATTTGAACAAACAGGTATCAGGGAAAAAATTCAGTCAAAAAAGAAAAGACTAAAAATATCCATGTTGGTTGAAAAAATCAACCAACACCGCAATGCCTAGCCAAAAGAAAGAAACATCAATCGAGTAAAATAAGAAAAAACTAGAGAGTGCTCAAGACAGAGCAAAACTTAGTGAGCCAGGATCTACCTACAAAGGTTTCACCAAATGGATCTTCATGGCTAAATTGGATTTTATATTCATATATATATATATATATATATATATATATATATATATATATATATATAAAATGTGTGTGTGTGTGTGTGTGTATTTCTGACCATGAAACCCAAGTTTGAATCTCACCATGGTCGATTTTTCAGGAGGGAGACTTCCTGATATTATCGAAATGGATCAAGGTCAATCCCAGCATGCAGCACCTTTGGAAAGTGCCTGAAAACCATGCCATGGGTGAAATTGGGTAGACAGAACTCTTGTTAGCACATGCCATCTTGTCTGAGTGCTTGAGTTCAAATTGTTGATCACGCTAGATAACATGCTCTCTCCCAGAAACTGCAACTAAGGTCTGCTCAGCATAGTTGCAGTATAAATCACAGGTGGGATCTGTGGGTGTGGAGCAAACACAAATGTGTCTGAGTGAGCATCTGAAATAGGGATTGGCTAGCCGACCTAGTAGACAGGTATCCTCAAATATGAGTGGCCAGCTATTATCATATATATATATATATATATATATACACACACACACATATATATATATATATATATAGGATATATGATATAAAAGGCTCAAACACTAATATTCCATGGTTTTAATTTATTACATTGGAATTGTAATCATATAAATTCATCAGATGTACAAATCCAAAAAGAAATTGGAAAATTGTTTTTTTGAATTTGTAGGTCTGATTAATTGGATCATGATTATGATTCCAATGTAATAAACTATAACCATGGAATATTAGTGTTTGAGTTTTTTTTTATTATATTCTTACTCTGTCCTGGAGATTGAGTTCTACCTGGATTCTATCCTCTTGGGAATTTATATATATATATATATATATACATGTGTGTTTGTGTGTGTGTATTGACCACTAATATCTATCTATCTATCTATATATATATATATATATATATATATATATATATATATATATATATATGTGTGTGTGTGTGTTTGTTTAATATATATATATATATATATATATTTAAAAGAAAATAAATTTGCAATATTTATATGAAAAAAGTGCTCAAGAGTACTGAAGACTTGATTAAAATTAAAACATGAAACTGACAGTCAACATGATGTCTTGAATCACATGTACATATTATATCTATCTATCTATCTATCTATAGATATCTATCTATCTATCTATCTATGTATATATATATATATATATATATATATATATGTATGCGTATATGTGTTCATGTGTATTTATATATGAGATGTGTTTTCACCTTGTGATTGTATTATAAATTAATTCTAATGAAAACAAATTTTTCCCATGTGTGTTTTGATCAAGTGAAACTCCACATAAATTCTGCCAAAATGAAGGGGTCTGTATTTCTGAAGCGAAGTTAATCACTGCACACATACAAAATTATCTTTTACAGCAGGGGTGGGGAGAAGACATCCTCTGATGGGAATACTTCCCCAGTCTTTGTTGTCACTCATCAGCAGTGGTAGCATCTAACTTAATCAGCTAAGTGATGCTGGTCAACTATGGGCTGAGCGGGTCTGGGGTCTAGTTGTGGCCCTCATGAGGGAGATCTTGGCCACTCGAGAGCCGGCCATACATCTTAACGTAAATTTCCACAAGTGGATTTTAATCTGTCAGCCTTACAGAAAACAATCAACAAATAAAATAGCCATGAAAATACTTGAGTGAATGGGTAGGGAATTTTCTGCGAGTGAGACTGAGAAAGTTGGAAGGCTGTTGGAGAAGGGCACAACCACGCTCCAAATTCTCGACTTTGGTACTGTACTGCAATAAAAGTCTTGTGTTCTTGGAATATAAGACAAAACCACATCTTTTTTCTTCTTTTTATCTTCTCTTTCTCTTTCTTTACATTTGCATTTCTCTCTTTCTATTTCTTTCAGAATACCAAATATTTCTCTCTAATTTCTTCATAATAATGAGATTTTCTCCCTTTCACTCTCTCTCTCTCTCTCTCATTTCAATGCTTCATTCTCTTTCATACTAAGAATCAGAAAGAAATAGTTGAAATTCCATGAACACATAATGAGGAAAGAGGGCTTGGAGAATTTGACATTCCCAAGACATATTAAAAGGAGGCGGGACAGAGGTAATCACTGAGTAACCTCCCTATGTATGAGTCTCTCTCTAATTTTCTTTTTCTTTCTTTCTTTTTCTTTCTTTCTTTCTTTCTTTTTCTTTCTCTCTCTCCCTCTTTCTCTTTCTTTCTTTCTTTCTTTCTTTCTTTCTTATTTTAAAGCTTCATTCTCTTTTATATTTAGAATCAGAAAGAAACAGTTGAAATTCCTTGGGCACATAATGAGGAAAGGGCTTGGAGAATTTGACACTTACAGGACATATTAAAAGCGGGAGATACAGAGGTAAGCATTGAGTAACTTACCTTATATGTGAGTCTCTCTCCAATTTCCTTAAGATAATGAGATTCTTTCTTTCTTGTTCTTTCTCTCTCTCCCTCCCTCACTCTTTCTTTCTTTCTTTCTTTTTCTTTCTCTCTCTCCCTCCCTCTCTTTCTTTATTTTAAAGCTCCATTCTCTCCATACTTAGAATCAGAAAGAAACAGTTAAAATTCCTTGGAAATATATTGAGGAAAGACGGCTTGGAGAATTTGACACTTGCAGGACATATTGAAAGCAAGAGGGACAGAGGTAAGCATTGAGTAACTTACCTATGTGTGAATCTCTCTCTAATTTACTTATAATAATGAAATTCTCTCTCTCTCTGTTTCTCTATTTCTCTCTCTCTCTTTCTCTCTTTCTTTAACACATTACCATTCTCTTTCGTCTGTTCAAGTAACTCAGGTGTGCCATTGAAATAAAAGTATCTGTTCTTATAAGAATATGACATATAAAATTGTTTTCTTTTTATCTCTTCATCTACTGTGATTTTTTTTTTATTTCCTTACTTGTCCATCTCTCTATTTCCATCAATCTTACTGTCTTTGTTTCAAAGTGCTTTATACATGCTATGACAGTGAATACTGGATAATCTCACAGATGAAGAAGAGACTTGAGGCAACAGAAATATGGTTCTACAGAAAGATGCTGAGAATACCATGTACCAAACATGTGATTAATGAGGGAGTTTTAAGTAAAATGGAAACAAAAAGACACACACTTAGAATGAGAAAGAGTCAAATAAAATTTCTTTGATATATAATGAAGAAAGTGACATGGAGAATTTGACACTCAAAGGACATACCAAAAGCAAGAGGGACAGAGGTAAACAGTGAGTAACAAGGTTGTGTATATGAATGGTAGAATAGAGACTGGGAGGAATGGTGAAAAGACAAATATTATTAGCAGCTACAAAGAATAGGAAGTTTTGGAGAGCCATGATCGCCCACATCCTGAAATGATATGACACATAGAATAAGAAGAATATATTGTAGAGTTTTCCTTGTGCTAAGCATTTTGAACCAAGATCATATTTGGGGTTTCGGCAAGCTATAGAGCATCATTCATGTACTACTTCAGAATATCTTTGCATCAAGTCTCTAATCTTTTCCAGACATTTTGATATACTGTAACACCCTTGGTTATGATTAAGTACCTTGGTATGGTAGTGGGGCATTCATACTCTCATAACCCAGTGAATTATGTTCATGGGAGTTTATATTCTGACATATCCAACCTAACCAGACAAAACCTTAGTCACCTAGGGGAGCAAACCCCAATGAAAAAAAAACAAACTGGTGTCGGCTGAAGCTCTCCCATTCCAATCACATCAGGAAGTCTCCCTCCTGACCAATCGACCATGGTGAGATTCAAACCTGGGTCTCAGGGTCAGAAATACACACACACACACACACACACACACATATATATATATATATATGTGTGTGTGTTTCTTTGTGTCTTGAGCACTCTAATTTTTTCTTATTTTACTCGATTGATGTTTCTTTCTTTTGGCTAGGCATTGCGGTGTTGGTTGATTTTTTTCGACCATCATGGATATTTTTAGTCTTTTCTTTTTTGACTGAATTTTTTCCCTGATACCAGTTTGTTTAAATATATTTTTATTTGCAAATTGTACTATTCCGTTTTTTTTTTTCACACCAGCTGAGTATGGGTATAAAATACACATAATATATATATATATATATATATATATATATATATATATATATATATATATTTATATATAGCATAATGAGAATCCATGTGTACTTTTCTTAATATGTATATATAGAAAAAAAGCTGCAAATTAAAAAAATAATATATATTTGATATTTATTTATATATATTTGATATTTCAGATCGACCTCAATCTTTCTTCACTAGATCAGAAGAAAATCAAATATATATAAATAAATAAATACTTTCATAAAAAACATTATTATTTTTTTAATTTGCAACTTTTTCTATATATATATATATATATATATATATATATATATATATTGCATATATAGACAAGCATCAACAGAACAATAAGTTGATTAACAGCAGATGATAAGTGATACAATCATACAATCAACTACACTAGCATGTAAATTGTAATGATAATATTATACATTTCCTTATAAGGAAACAGCTGTCATTCATTAATTGTGTGATCTGTACTCATTGTTTTATGCTTTTCTTCATTCCCTGGCCATTGAGCTGGGATCAAAATGCAGTATTTGTTCTTCTCATCTATATTGGTAATGGTAATATTAACTGTTTCCTTATAAGGAAACAACTGCCATTCATTGACCAAGCAGCCAGTGCTACTCAAGTTAACCTTTTTTCACTCTCTGGCTATCTACTCTTGAGCAGACAAACTATATTTTATTCTGCAATTGTGTTTCTGTCTTCAGATGGAGCACAGCTCAGTTGTGTCTTTGTCTTCAGGCAAAGTACAACTGAAAAAATGAGAATTGCCCAGTCCCAGGAAACAGATGCCCATGGCAAAAGCTCCCTCATTGTACTAAAGAAGAGGGATTCTAGTAATGCCAATGCCAGTTCAACGGATGGCTGGGCCATTTTGGGATGAGGCCCAGGTGCACACACTTGAGCTCTACACTTTAAACTGACCTTATATCACATTACACCAGAATTGGGTGACAAGTAAATACTAAGTGCAGAATCGGTTCTTCAAATCTCTAATACTAATGGAAATATTAGTAATTTTCTTAACAAGGAAACATTTAGCATTCATTCACAGAGCAGCCATTGGTTGAAATTTATAAAATCTTTCTCTTGAGACAATTTTTCAGGAAAATAGGTTTCTAAAGTCCAGTAAATGCTATTGCTCTTTCTAGTATTGATAGGAGTTTCCTTCCTAACCTTTTGCTTGATGTCGTGTGGAATTCTACATCTTGATCATGTCATTATTCTACCAATTTTAGTATGGAGGACTGCTTCCATGCATGAGCTGGAGCTGCCCAGTCTTGACTTTCCAGTCTTGATAGAATCCAAAAGCATCCTTGTGGGTGATGAATTATTTCCTACCTTACAACCAATTTCCCACAGACAAAACATTGCAAGCCACTTGCTACTCTAGTCCAATTTCATGGTTAAGATCCACCGTACCATGCCGATTACAGTAAATCACACTTATTTCCTTCGTATTGCATTGGTGAGATATAAGTTCTACTCAAGCAGCTTCTCTTCATGAACTGATGCTCTGTGAAATGGGTTCCCAAGAGGGTGCTCCCTGATCATTGTAGATCTTAACCTTTACAAGTCTAATGTCAACCAGTATTTTGCCCACATATCCCCATAAGCTGTACCTCTTACTCTGTATCCCTCTACCTCAAGTGACTCTTGTGCTTTGTACAGGGTGAAAATTATTGTAAAAAAAATACAATTGCTGTTTTAATAAGACCTGGGATGGAAATCTTTCAACTAATAAAATCAGTGTAGTGATTGAAATAAATCTTCTGTCAAGAATTTTTATATAAATTTAATAAACATGGGAAAATAATCATGCCATGCGGAAATTTATTTGTAAAAAAATAAATGTAAAATTGTTGCATAATTCATTATGAGATACATGCACAACTCATATTGAATGAGTTGATTTTTGGTTAAGCACTTTCATTTGAAATTTAAAAAAGATCTTGCTTAATGTATCTCTATTGAGTTTGAATTCTGAAAGCCTAGTCAGCCCAGTTATTTAACCCACAGTTAGGGGGAGAAAAGACATTGATTCATAGCTAACCCAGGGGGATTTGCACATAATTGAATGCAATGGATCCAACTGGAATTCAAACTCTTCTCTCCACTTACTCATCCTGAGCAATTATTTATTGCACAATCTACACATACACACCACCCGCATATACACACCAGCTGCAAATCCACACCACCTGAACATCCACAACAACTGAACATCCACATCACCTGCACATCCGCACCAACTGAACATCAACACCAGCTGCACATACACACCAACTGAATATTCACACCACCTGCACATCCACATTACCAGCACATCCCCACCACCTACACATCCATACCAACTGAACATCCATATCACCTACACATTCACACCATATGCACATGCACACCAACTGAACATCCACATCCTCATCACATCTGCACCACCTGCACGTCCACACCAACTGAACTTTCATACCACTAGCACATCCACAACTATTAGCACATCCACACCACTTGCATATCCACACCACTTGCATATCCACACCAGCTGCATACCCACACCAACTGAAAATTCACACCACCTGCACATCCCCACCAACTGTACATCCACACCACCTTTACATCCACACTAACTGAATATCCACACCACCTGCACATCCATATCACCTGCACATCCACACCACCACCACCACATCCACACCACCTGCACATTCATATCACAGGGGGTGTGGATGTGCAACCTGTACATCTACACCATCTGCACATCCACACCACCATCACCACATCCACACCACCTGCACACCTACACCATCTGCACATCTACACCAAATGAATATCCGTATCACCTTCACATCCACACCAGCTGAACGTTCTATAAGTGTGCTGTACCAAATAAACATTGTGTCAATGTAGATGGAGAACACATTGAAAGAAATAATTTAATTAGGTTGGAAATTTTATTTGGTATACAGGTGCACGTTTCTTTGCTAACCAGGTAAAAATTGTTACACCTTGACTGCCGATTTGTTTTAACTCATCTATAGTACTTCAGTTTATTATTTTTTGTTGTACTTTATAAAATTCTTTCAATAAAAATGATTAAGAATTTTGTGAGATACCTAAAATTTTTGCTTCAAAAGATTAAATACACAAACCCACCAGTTGAAAAATTAAATTATGAATTTCTTTAAAGGTGCAGAAGGCAGCTGAATAGAAAATAAATATTTTAGTAAAAATCTCAACAAGATTTTCACATTACCTAACTAAAAAGTGTTAAAGTATAAAATTATATAGAAAATAATTAAATTTTGGCATTAAACATCCCACTAAACAAAATCAACCAAACAAGCATGTACATGTTCAAAAACTGAGTATCATCTACCATGTATTCAAATGTGAAAGCAGAATAACATATATAACATATTTTTATTACTTCTAAGGTCCCAAGAAAATTAAATTTCAGCATTATATGATCCATAAGGTGTTGATATGCCGTTTAACAAAAAAAAAATAATTTAAATTTACAATGCACATTATATGAAGCAGCATCTTATATAGCCTGAATCTTTTCATGCATTTTTCTTTAATTTTCTGTTACAGGACCTCCTAGACAAGGTAGTAAAGGAAAGGAAGAAGAAAGGACTAACCATTAACTGTAAGAAGACAGAAAATATATTTGTCAACAAGAGAATGAATTATGAATTTGAGATGTCAACATCAAACAAGAAGTTTAAACATCTGGGAAGTGTTATAACAGAGAATGGAAAATGCGACACTGAAATCTGAATGCACATCAGATTGCTGAAAGATGACTTCCAAAATCAAAACAAAGTAATAAGAAACAGGAAAATTTCAATAGAAATAAATAAAAGAGTGTTGAACTGCAATGTAGTATAAATCCTCTTGGATTGTAGTGAACACTGGAACATTTCCCCATAGATGAAGAACAAATGTTGGTATTTCACCTATTTAAGTTGTAGAAAAAAGGGATAGTTCAGTGCCGTGACATGGGTGAGAAAAAGAATGAACCCATACCTTTGAGATTCATACCTTTTATGAGTATAACAGAAGAAAAGAGAAAGGAAGAAATTTTGCAATAATGGTGTTGCAAAAAATAGTATTTTATGGACTTATCGTGTCACAGAAAAGAAACGTTCTTATAAAAGTTCTTTGAGGTTTTGAGATTTCTTGTTGTGGTGGTGTTGGTGTGGCAATGTTTCAGCATCCAGATTTCCTGAGGATTGAGAAAATATTTCTTCCTGTGGAGTAGGCACTACAATCCTGAGTTCTAAAGATCTGTTGATAAGAGCAGTGTTTTTGTATGTGCTAACTGAAAGAGGAAGAAAGATTGAAACATGGTGCAGATCAGGGCAAAGCAGCTTCAGTAAGGGGCCTTCTGATTGGTTCCTTTTCAGCCAGCCACAGGGATCATTGTAACAATATGAAGAGGCCCATTCCAAGGGGAGTTTCTTCAATAGACTCATAATAATTTCAATACAAACTTGAGATAACGGAAATGTGGTTCTACAGTAAGATACTGAGAATTCCATGAACAGAATGAGTAAGCAATGCAGAAGTCTTAAAGAAAATGGTAACAAACACTTATACTCCAAATCAGGAAGAGAGATGAAATTTCTTGGACATATAATAAGGAGGGAGGGCTTAGAGAACTTCATTCACACAGGGCATTTTGAGGACACGAGAGATAGGGAATGAGATATTAGGCCACCTACCTGATGAGCTGAATGGCTAAGAGAACGGTGGGTGGGGTGGCAAAAAGAGAAATGCTGCTAAGGCCTACAAGAAATAGGACGTTGTGGAGAGCCAGATCCCCAACATCCTGAAAGGACACAGCACATAAAAGAAGATTTTCATTTGGGGTTTATTGAAATAAATAACTACAACAGATACTGCACCCTTCATTTGGAAACAAATATAATCAAATCTTTTTCTTTTATACCAGCACAAGCCCTTTAAAAAAAAAAAACAAAGAGGAAAAGAAAACGAAACCTAAAAGAGAAATCCCACCCACAAATAATGTATCCAGCCCACCTTGTTCATAAAAAACAAAAACAAATAAGAGTTCAATCCTTTATTAAGGACACACGACTGGTATGGGTCCAATCTCTTAGCAGAGAGGTCCAGCCCAATAACTTCAATAGTATTTCCCCATAACATTTTTTTCTTAACTTTCCCCTTTTCTATCTTTTGCTTATTGCCGTGACCATCTTTTTTCATTCTTTCTAGTCTTCTGCACCCTGACAACGGAAGTTCCACACTGACCATTTCTTCAGTGTTTTCTTTAAGTTTGCTCTTCAAAGAATTTCTTGCCCAGCTCTCAAAAGATTTTTTTTCTTAGCACATTCTTCCATATCATGCAGGCTGGATTCTTTCTTATTCTCTGTCTACTCTGGCCTGTCCAAATTATGTTCCATACTCAGAACGTTCTATTACTCTCTCTCTCTCTCTCTCTCTCTCTCTCATATATATATATATATATATATATATATATATATATATATATATATATATATATATGTTTTAAAAGGAAATCCACTATGCCACTGCCCATCTGCTCCAACCAGGTTTCATTCTTAGCCACCCCTCAATTTCTCAGCGGTAGGAGGGGATAAAAATAATAAATAAATAAATGAAATACAAACGGACCTCCAGCATGTACTGGCCATGGGATGCATTATTAACTGTAATTCATATCTGCAGTGTGTGGACAGGGATTTAGAGAGATTAATTGAAGAAGTAGAAAAAGAAAATGTCAAAGAAGACGATGAAAAAGAAAAAGAAAAAATAAGAACAATTCAAAGAAGTTGAAGAAGAAGAAATAATATAAAGGAAAAAAAAATATGATGCCAAAGAAAGAAGGAGAAGAAGATGTTGTAGAAGTCGAAGAAAAAGATATCAAAGGAGAAGAAATAAGAAAAACGAAAAGAAGGAATAATAAGAAGTCAATGAAGAAGATGTCAAAGAAGAAGAAATAAAATGTATAAAAAATAATATGAGGGAAAAGAAAATGTCAAATAAGAAGAAGAAGAAGAAGAAGAAAAAATTGTAGAAGTGAAAGAAAAAGATATCAAAGTAGAAGAAATAAGAAGAATGAAAAGAATAAATAATACTAAGTGAAAGAAGAAGAAAATGTCGAAGAAGATGTAATAAGTCAAAAAAAGATGAAGATGTTAAAGGAGAAGAAATAGGATGAAAAAAATCTACCAGAAGTTAAAGAAAAAGAAGACATCAAAGAAGTTAAACAAGAAGAAATAATATGAAAGAAAAGTAGGAGAAGGTGTCACAGAAGAAAAAAAAAATAGGATGAAGGAAAAGAAAGAATAATATGAAGTCAAAGAAGAAGAGGAATCAGAAGCAAAGTAAAAACAAACAAAACGATGGGGCTGACCCAAATTCATGCTTACTGGACACATAATTTAATAAGAGGCCAGAAATTGGAGGCCAACAGTAAGGTAACATTTTTGCCTTATTATTAGTTTGAAAATGGGGAGGGGGTGTGGAAGAAGGGTGGGGTCATGTGGAATGAGGCGGCGGCAGGGGTCGGGGGTATTGTTTCCATATTATTTTATTGTTATTTTTCTTTTGATTTTTGTTCATTTATTTTTCTTTAATTTTTTGGGAGGTGGGTGCATTTTTTTTATATTGTTGATGGGTTATATGGGGTGAGTGAGAAATTTTGCATGCCAGTTGTTCAGACTAATGGACCAGGGTTAGATTAGGTAAGGAAGGTGGGTGGGAAAATGTTTTGGGGGAAGAGAAAATCAGCAAAGGAGGCATTAAATATTCTTTAAAAATGCATACAATAATTCCCTTTATCTTTCTTTCCTCATAATTTAACCTCCATCACTTTTTTTTTATCTTTTTCTTCTGTTTTTCCTTCATTTTTTTTGTATTTTTTCTTACCTTTTTTCTTTCCTTCTATTCTTTCCTTTTCATCTTCTTTTCTTTATTTCTTTCCTCACTTCTTTCTTTCTTGTTTTCTTTCTTGCTTTTTTTCTTGCTTTCTTTCTCTTTCATTCTTTATTTTTTGTTTTGATCTTTTACTTTTTTCTTTCTTTTCTTTTTCTTTCCTGCTTTTTCTTCTGTTTCTTTCTATCATTTTTCTTTCTTTCATTCTCCCTTCCTTTCCTTCCTTTCTTTTCTTCCTAGTTTTCTTTTTCTTTCATTTTTTATTTTTTACTTTTTTCTTTTATTTTCTTTCTCTTTTCTTTCTCCTTATTATTTTTTATTTCTCTCCTTTTTCTATTTTTCATTCTATCTTCATTTCTTTCTTTTTTTCTCATCTTTTTATTTTCTTGCTTTCATTTTCATTCTTTAATTCTTACTTTTTCTTTCTTTCTTTCTTTCTTTCTTTATTTATTTATTTCTTTCTTTATTTATTTATTTGTTTAGTTTCCTTACTTTTTATTAATTTCTTTTCCTTTTATTTTTATGTTTATCACTTTCTTCCTTTCTTTCTTTCCCTCCTTTTTCATTTTCTTTTTTCTCATTTTTTACTTTCTTGATTTTGTTTTCATTCTTTAATTCTTACTTTTTCTTTCTTTCTTTCTTTCTTTCTTTCTTTCTTTTGCTTTATTTTTCTTTCTTTTTATTAATTTCTTTTTCCTTTTATTTTTGTTTGTTTGTCACTTTCTTTCTTTCTTTCTTTCTTTCTTTCTTTTGCTTTATTTTTCTTTCTTTTTATTAATTTCTTTTTCCTTTTATTTTTGTTTGTTTGTCACTTTCTTTCTTTCTTTCTTTCTTTCTTTCTTTCTTTCTTTCCCTTTTCATTCATTCTCTTTCTTTCCATCTTTCTAATCCTACCCCTTACCATCCCCTTACTTTTTTCTCCCTTTTCCCACCATCCATCTTACTAGACACCTCCCTCTCTCAATTCCTGTCACTTAATTGTTTGCTATCGTCTACATGTCAGTGCCCCTTTAATTGCAAGATCTGACCCCTCTCTCTCTGCAGCCGAGCAAGTAAAGTGACAAAAGACAGCGAGAAACAGGCACAGAACTACATGGGTGAGTGTCAGACAGAGCAACTTCCACAGACAAACCATACGGATACAGATGATTTATTAAATATCTTCAAATATGCCTTAGTCCATAATGGTTGGCCTTAGATCTCTGGCTACTCTTATTCCCCTTTTACACTGATATTAAGCAAGAGGTCGAGTACCACCCCAAGTTGCTTCAATACCGTTTCTCTTTCTGGCTAAGCCTTTCTCATCTTTACCCATCTCTTGCTGTCTCTCTTGTACAATAATTATATATTTTGTGCAAATGTGTGCATGTGGGTGGGGATGAGCACAGATTACCCACATGCATATGACAACAAATGCATGTAAATATAGAGTCAGGTATCCACACACCAGCATACGGCACATCAGATCTTGTTGATGAAGAGATTTGTACACCAGTGAAATTATGTGTGTTATTTGTAT
>CAHIKZ030002556.1:1300000-1310000 GCA_903632075.3 Acanthosepion pharaonis
CTTAGTGTTTGGCACACAAAAGAAAGTTTTGAGAAAGCTTGTTTTGTAAATTGCATATTCTGTGATATTATTTTTTATGTAATTTAATAATGTAAATTACTTTCAAATTTCATACTGGAACAAGTCTTCAGTTTTTTTTCATTTACATCATTCTTAATACACACAATAAAAGATTTGATGTCCTCACTTCTTTTCCTCCATTCCCAAAAATCCTTTTAATATATATTCTAAGAATAAATATACATTTATTACTCACCTTTTGATGAGTATATTACTCACCTTTTGATGTGTGTATATATATATATATATATATATATATATATATATATATATATATATATAAACATATATAAACATTTACACACATACATGCCTAGTTTCTTTTCCACAAATATCTATTTCAGATCTCAGCTGTTGGTATAATGGGGATATAAACTGTAGCAAAAAATGTCAAAAATAAAAGCATGTGTTTGTTGTAACCACAGTGGTTGCACAACGTACTGACCTTCAAAAACATTACAAGTATGTTATTTGAAAAACACTGTAGCCACAATGGATAGACACAAAGATTCCACCAGGAGCCATTTGCAAGAACTGGTTCCTGCTCAAGTGACCAGCACTAGGAATTACAACGAGATACAATGAGGGACTGGAGGCATGAGTTAATAACTGGCCCTTTATGAACAATGAGCAGACAACAGTGCAACATCAACATGGCCCTCTAGCTAAGCTCTGTTTGTAGATCCAGCAGAGAAGAGATGACTCCAGCTTCCAGATCCAAGAGTAAGGATAGGGGAAGAAAAAAACAGAATGAGAAAAGAAGAGAAGACAGGCAAAGTGAGTTGCAGGAAGGAAAACTGAAAATTAAATAGAAAAATATAAGGAAAAAGTCAAATTTGAAAACCAAGATAACGAAAAAAAAATGAAGGAAAGAAAGAGAGGCAGAGAGGCAAAGGATGAAGAGGGAAGGAAAACTGAAAATTAAATAAAAAAAAATGAAAGAAAAATGTCAAATTTGAAAGCTAAGATAAAGAAGAAAAAAGAAAGAAAATAATGGAAGAAAGGGTGAAGAAGGAAGGAAAACTGAAAATTAAATAGAAAAATATAAGGAAAAAGTCAAATTTGAAAACCAAGAAAATGAAGAAAAAAAAGAAGGAAAGAAAGAGAGGCAAATGTTGAAGAGGGAAGGAAAGCTGAAAATTAAATAAAAAAAAATGAAAGAAAAATGTCAAATTTGAAAGCCAAGATAAAGAAGAAAAAAGAAAAAAATGGAAGAGATTTGCAAAGGGTGAAGAAGGAAAGAAAACAGAAAATTAAATAGAAAAATATAAGAAAGAAATCAAATATGAAAACCAAAATAAAGAAAAGCAAAGGAAGGATAGAGAGAGAAGTGGAGATGAGCAAAAGGTGGAAACTGATAATTAAATAGAAAAATAAAAGAAAAATGTCTAATTTGAAAACCATGATAAAGAATAAAAAAGAAGGAAGAGAGGGAAGTGAAAATTGGCATAGGTTGAAGGAAGAAGGAAAAATGAAAATTAAATAGAAAAATAAAAGAAAAAATGCAAATCTGAAAAGAGAGAAGTGGGGACTGACAAAGGTTGAAGAATGAAATAAAACTGGAAAATAAAAAACAAAAAATTTTTGAAAATAGAAATGAAGACGTAAAAGAAAAAGAAAGAGTGAAATTTAAGAATGAAAAAATTTACAAAAGAAAAAATAAAGAAACAATCCAACCAAAAAGTGAATAGGAAAGAAGACATCGAAGAATTTTTTTAAATGTCTTCTTTTTATTCTCGTTTTTCAATGTTATTCCTTCATTACAATTCTTTCCAAATTCCTTTTTCTTTTTCAAGAAATTTTTCTTCTAATTTCTTAATATTTTCTCTAGTTTTCTAATGCCAACTCCTTTTTTTCTATTTTGTCCACATCTTTGATTTGAACTGTTTTTTCAATACGTGGCTTATTTTGTTCATTTTTTTCAATACTTGGCTTACTTGTTTTTTCAATACTTTCCTTATTTGTTTGTTTTTATCAATACTTGGCTTAATTTTTTTTTAATACTTGGCTTACTTGTTTTTATGCACTTGGCTTTTTTTTTCAATAGTTGGCTTAATTTTTTTTTAATACTTGGCTTAATTTTTTTTTCAATACTTGGCTTAATTTTTTTTTAATACTTGGCTTACTTGTTTTTTCAGTACTTGGCTTACTTGTTTTTTCAGTACTTGTCTTACTTGTTTTTTCAATACTTAGCTTAATTTTTTTAAATACTTGGCTTACTTGTTTTTTCAATACTGGGCTTAATTTCTTTTTTAATACTTGGCTTACTTGTTTTTTCAATACTTGGCTTAAATTTATTTTATAATACTTGGCTCAACTTTTTTTAATAGTTGGCTTACTTGTTTTTCCAATACTTGGCTTAATTTTGTTTTTAATACTTGGTTTACTTGTTTTTTCAATACTTGGCTTAAAGTTATCTTATAATACTTGGCTTAATTTTTTTTCAATACTTACTTACTTGTTTTTCAATACTTGGCTTATTTTTTTAATACTTGGCTTAATTTTTTAAAATACTTGGCTTACTTGTTTTTTCAATACTTGGCTTACTTGTTTTTTCAATACTTGGCTTAATTTTTTAAAATACTTGGCTTACTTGTTTTTTCAATACTTGGCTTATTTGTTTTTTTTCGTTACTTGGCTTTATTTCTTTTAATACTTGGCTTTATTTCTTTTAATACTTGGCTTACTTGTTTTTTCAATACTTGGCTTACTTGTTTTTTCAATACTTGGATTATTTTTTTTTAATACTTAGCTTAATTTTTTTCTTAATACTTGGCTTACTTGTTTTCTCAATTCTTGGCTTATTTGTTTTTATCAATACTTGGCTTATTTGTTTTTTTCGATACTTGGCTTATTTTTTTCAATACTTACAGTAATTTTCCTTCTTTTTTTTCACTCACTACATTCTGTGAAGCTTTTATTTTTATGTTACATTTTTTGCCTTTCATTTCTTTTTCTTCTATTTACCTTTGGTTTGGTTTGGTTTCTTGTGTTTTACAGCATATCAACCTCAATGGGTTATTTAATGCTGACAACCTTTTTTTTTCCTGGTAATATTTCATTTTGTCAAAAATCTACTTCTGGTAATATTTTTTTTTTTCTCAAAAATGTATAGCTGGTAATATTATTTTAAAACATGTATTGCTGGTAATTTTATTTTTTCAAAAATATAATGCTGGTGATATTTTTTTCAAAAATATATTGTTGGTAGTAGTTTTTTTTCTTCATAAATTTATTTCTGGTAATAATTTTTTACAAAGTATTTCTGGTATTAAAACCTATTTTTACACTTTTATAATGCTTTTTACCTCAGTTTTGGGGTTAACTATTTGCCCATAACTGGGACCCTAACAGATGCTACCAGCCCCTCTTTTCCTTTGGACTTTTTGCACTAATTTTTTGTTCTCTTTTTTTATTACTTTCTCTTCCCTTATGATTTTCTTTCTTTCTTTTCTTCTTTTTCAAATGCAAAAAAATACAGCAAAAGATAAAAGATAAATGATTGAAAAGTGAAGAAATGATAAATATAAGAAAAAAGAAAGAAAGAAAGAAAGAAAGACAGATGAAAGAAAAAATAAGAACGAAATAAAGAATGAAAGGAAGGAAGGAAGGAAAAAGAAAGAAAGAAAGAAAGAAATAGTTTGTAGAAATTTTTGAAAATTCCAATTTAATGGTATGCAAAAAGGTAAAAAGTGAAAAGGAAAGAAAGTAAGAGAGAAGAAAAATGAATAAGCAAAAGGAGTGGGTGGAGTAAGGAGGGGGAGGAGAATCAAAGAACCCCCCCCAAAAAAAAAACAAAATAAATCTCAAGAAAAAGATTTTCAAACAAGAGAGATTTTTTTACCTAATGTTCACCCAGTACAAGTCCCAAGAGCCGATCAAGGTAGAGAGTTACTATTTGGACTTATGTTAGCATAGGAAAGAAAAGTGTTAGGAGTATAGAGCAGAAGCAGACTTTAGAAGGAACGCAATCCTAAACAAGAAACAAGGGATAAACCACTACTCCCTCTTTTTCTGACTTCATCATGTCTCTTCAAATGTCCAGTTATTATTATTCTTCTTCTTATTATTATTGAAGCTTATTCAGTCAAGTGACTTTGAAGGGAGATTCCATAACAAGAAAACTCATAATTGGCTTTTTATTTGTTTTCTTTTGTATATGCTATCTTTATTTATTTCTACTTTTATAATAATGTAAAAGTCATAATTATTTTTTATTTACTAATATTTATACAATACAAGTCCCAAGAGCCACTCAAAGTAGACAGTTACTATGTGGACATATTAGCATAGCAAAGAAAAGTGTTAGGAGTATAGAGCTGAAGCAGACTTTAGAAGGAACTGGAAACCCAATCCTAAAAAGGAAAGAGGAGGTAAACCACTACACCTGTTCAAAAGACCAGGGTAGTGTGTGAACTGGATGATAGGTGAACCTATCTATTCCTATTTGTATTTTCTGACTTCAAATAGGCCAGTATATATATGTGCAGGTATTCAGATATAGGAGAAAAATTGTATAAATCTGTTGGTGAAATCCTAAAGGACATTGTATAAAGGACATTTGTTTTTAACTTTGTCATTAATTTTGTGGAAATTGTTGAAATATCTAGGACACATAACAAGGAAAGAGAATTTGGAAAATTGGTGCTCAAAAGACAGATTGAAGGTAAGTGGGACAGAGGAAAACAAGACATAACCTACCTAAGCAGAACAAGATGTAAGAGGGATAGGAAAAAAACAAAATTCCTTAAAGCTACAAAGGACAGGAAATTTTGGAGAGGCAATGATCATACATATCCTGAAGTGACGCAGGACATAGAGAAAGAAGAATCCACAGTTTTAATTCCAGTGTGTTTGATTTGAAAACTGGAAAAAATACAATAAAAAAATGAAATAGTAACACTGTGTTGGTTGAATTATTGTTATTATTATTATTATTATTATATATATATATATATATATATATATATATATATATATATATATATATATATATTATATATATATATATAAGTGCGTAGGTATGCAGAAAATAGAAAAAGAACACGTTGGGTGCATAATCCGGGGTTCCTTAGTATTTTTTGTTTTTTATTTTTAAGAAGACAGTGCTCCATACAGAAGTAGAGCTTATATTATAATAATATTTTTGTTAAAAATATGATTCCTTCGCTACATAAGAGTTCTCATGTTTCAAAAACAAGAGCCGAAATATCCAAATAATTATTAAAATTAAGTTGGATTGTTGTGTTTAGTCCCGTTTCATCTTCAAGCAAAATTTTAGGAATAAGCTATTTGTTGGTTTACGTGTATTTTTAGGCACAGTCATTTTGAAATTCGTTATTGTGGGAGTGGCTAGACTATTTTCCTTCGTTAAGTGGTCGGAGAGTTAATTCTTATCAATAGATTCATCATCTTCTAAGAGGTTTTGGTAAGGTTGAGTAGGGTATCTATTTCAAGGCTAATGTTTGCGGTCACCCTTTAGTTAGTTCCCAGTGAGGGATATTTTTATGGCTCACCTACAATCGTTATGTGTCTGGGGAATTGTCTTTTATTATTGTCCATCTGATTATCAATTTATTTATTTGTTTATTCAAGTGGGTGTTTTATATACAGATCGCATTGCACTGAATTTCAATTTGTTTTTTTGTTTTTTGATGACTACAAAAAGGGTTTTTCCTATTTAATGATTTGGTAAAGGGCATGGGTCATCCCAGGTTTTACAGGTTCTTGTTTTATTTATTATTTTCCATTTTACTATTGGTGTTTTATTAGTTTCTTTTAGATGCCAGAAATATTGGGATAGAGATGTCTGATTTCTATTTTGAATATTGTTGAAGGAGCTCTTGTGTTGCCTCCATCTAATTTTAAAATTATTCTTTGTTGAGCCTATGTATATCCTATCAGTGTTAGGACTCTCAATCTCATCCATTGAGAGTATTTATTTAAATAATGTTTTCATTTTCAAAACATGTCAAGATATTGTGTTATTATTTGATAACATGAAAAAATTGCATAAAAAACTAAAAAAAATCAAAGCACCTTTCTGTCATATTTAATGAAATGTGCACGAAAGAAGGATTACTGCCTAAATATACAAATATAATATATATATATATATATATATATATATATATATATGTGTGTGTGTGTGTGTGGTAATTATGTACATTTAATAATTATTCAGGCAAAAACATGAAAAAGAATAAACAGAACATTTAAAAACAAAAGAAATTTGTTTTAAATTTGAAAATTTTCCACTAGAATAAAACAGAATGGATTTAATTTTTTGAAAGAGAATAAATTGTTTTTATAGAAGCATAAAAAGATAGTTGATGATAATTGTATTCTTTATATTTAAGGTTTATGCACTCAATTCATAGTTCAAGCATTATATAATGACAAATTTTATGATTATTTTTAAGCATAATCTTTGATATCGTGCATGGCGTCTAACACATTCAGAAATATCTCGACTATCAGTTAACTACATCTGTTTTCTAAGATCAATGATTAAAAATAGCTTCAAGTGAATTAATCCTCTAGTTCTTAAAGAAGACAATTCTTCAACAGATCCTTTAGACTGGAACTACAGAATAACAACTTTAACAAATAAAAAAACACATCACTTGAAGACTTTCAGCATCAGTAACAATAATTCCAATTGAGTCTGTTACATTCATTTACATGTAAATTTCTTGGGAAATGTAAGTATCCTTGTTCCTGCCAGCTCTGAATTAAATAATAAGACTTGTTCCTAGAAAAAAACATTTTTATATCCCCCTCAAAAACTATTAATGTAATATTCACTTGCAAAAAAAAAAAAATATTAGAATCCAAAATATAGTTCAGCTTTAAATAACTCACAAAAAATTTAATAGGGGTTAATATATCACATCAAGTAAGTTACCAATGATGTTGTTATGTGCTATACATGAAATTTTTGTTCTCAGTTTGCATTTACCTCCATTTTGGGCATTATTATTTCCATAATATAATAACACTATATTTCATGGAAGGAACGAAATAGCTGAAGGAAATGGTATGACAAACATGCTTAGTCTACAGAGAGAGTTTTATGCTGCTAAGTCAGACACAAAATTATATTCACATATTTATATATATCCCACTCAGAAAAACTATAACACATGTATACCACACAAGCAGTGTAAACATGGGAAAGAGATAGAGAATCTTATTTGTGAAAATTCCCAATGGAAAATATGAGCTGCCATAGGATTCTTCTGTGTTTCTGGAGGAACCATATTCAGGATTCCCAACAGATTTTTCTTTTATGTCACTAGCAAGAAAATATTCCTCAAAAAGGAAATGGAGAGTCATGCATTTTTACCAATGTGAGGACTGCAAACCAGAGATAGTTTCTCTTGCTCAAGTCCATCCTTCAAGTCTATAAATCAACCATTTGCCCTTGCATGGAATACTGCTGCCATATATGGTCTGGTGCCCTTGCTGTTCACCTTAAGGTCCTCAACAAAATCCAGTGACAGATATGCAATGTGATTGGTCTTGATCTAGCATCTTGTCTACAGTCACTCTCTCACAGACATACCATTGTCTCTCTCTGTCTTTTCTACAAATATTTTCATGGTAACTGCCTCGACGAGCTACTTTTGCTAGTTCTTAGACTGCATGAATTTAAGCGTGCTACTAGGCTGGCACCACAGACGCACCCGTTTTATAGCTGCAAAAACAAAAAATATATTAAAATAATTGTCGTACTTAGTCCATTTTCATAATATAATATGTCATTTGTTTACCTTAAGATACAATGAGCAATGATGAGCAATTGAGAGAAATTATATAACCTTGCTAACCAAATCTCTCGCTAAATGTTATAGCATGTCAGACTATATGGCGGTTCTGTGTAGGATACATGTTAGATTTCTGTCGTAGGACACAAATTTTTCTTTAAGATTTCTTGTACATTCAGACAGTAAATGTTGTTAATACTGTTTATTATAAATAGAGCAATTTACTTTACCATTCTATATTTGTATCTATAAAAATAACATATAAACAAAAAAATATTAAAAAATATATATATATATATATATATATATATATATATATATATAATTTATTTGAAAATTATAACCTAAATATGTTATAAAATCAAAACAAATATATAATTTACCACTACAAATATAATTTATTCAAAAATTATAACATAATTTTCAAGTAGAATATATTTGCTCTACTCTGTATTGACCACTTTTTAAGAATAGTATTTTTTGTTTATTGTGTATATATATATATATATATATATATATATATATATACACATCAATCCTGTACATACATATATATATATATATATATATATATATATATATATATATAATTGTATATTTGGGCAGCAATCATTCTTTTATAGAAGTTTCATTAAAAATGACTGCTAAGGTATTGCAGTTTTTTTGTTATTTAATTTTTCTTGTGTTCTTATAATTTATTTCTCTTCTAGACATAAATTATGTTGAAACTCTCCAAATGTTTTGTGTGTCTGAGCCCTTTTGTTTATACTTTTAGCCATTATCAAGGATGATTTTATTTTTTATTTTACTGGAATATATGGATTTATTTATTTATGTATTCAAACTATATACAGGGTGTGAAAAAGAGCACCATGACACATTTTACTCTTCCAGAAATTTGGAACCATCATGCTGTACTGTTTGGTGTTCACATTCCAATACAGACATTTCAGAGTGTTTGGGTGTCAATCTGAGGATACTGCAGAAGATTCTGAAAGAGTTGGATGAGTCTAATTATGCTTACGAAGGGGTTTGGAATGATCACTAGTGATGAAAATGTTATACCTCTATTCATCTTCCCACAGAGTCTCAGACTCAACATGGAGGCCTAGGTCAAGTGGCTTTGTGGTGGTAGTGCTGCCCTGGGTCAAGAGGGTGGCTGCTGGAAGACCTTGAGTCTTGAAACAGGACTCTGCACCATGCTACACAAGCAGAAGAACCCAGTCATGACTGTCAGACAATTTCTGCAACAACATCACCCCTTACATCTGGGAACCTAACTCCTCAGATTCCAACCCTCTTGATTATTATGTGTGGGATGCAGTTGAGAAAGAGACCAATAAAAATCCTTGTAAGACAAAAGATGAACTGAAGGCAAGGATTATGGAAGCATTCATCAGCTTAAAGAAGGAGAACGTCCAGCAGAGTTGCAAGAGATTCTGAAATCATGTGCATGCCTTGGTTGAAGCCAATGACAATTTTATTGAATAAATTGACTCCTTACTATTTCAAGATAATCTTGGTAAATATATCTGTTAAAATGAGATGTTAATGTTATTTTAATTTTTACTTAATTTTGATGATAATTTATCCATCACACCATACACACACACACACACACACACACACACATATATATATATATTTACTGTGCTGTGCAAAAGTGAACCCCTAGATAATCAACAGGTCTTAATCAAATTATATATTCATTAAGAAAAACCTTTACTAATTCAATTACAATTTTCAAAAAATTTTATGAAGATGGAATAAAAATATTAATTCAAAATTTAAAATTAAGATGTGCAAAAGTAAGTGAAGTCTTACTTTTAAACTCTGTGGCAAGCATATTATTTGCATTGGCAAGCATGTAAAACAGAGTTTTACATGCTTGCCAATGCAAATAATATTTAGTGCACATGTAAAAATCAAAATGACACATGTTCATTTTGTTTGTAAGCTGTTTATACTGCACTGAAACAATACAACATATTGTGCATGCAAAAGTGTGCAGTTAGAGATTAAATTTAAAAAATATATATGCAAGGATCAAATGATTTTCCTGAAGTTTTAAAAAAATCACATAGTTGAAACCTATAATGATAGAGAAAGCTATCAAATAAAAAAGCTATCAAAATGATTTGGTGCGCACTTCTCTACCGTGCAACAAATTA
>CAHIKZ030002556.1:1315000-1340000 GCA_903632075.3 Acanthosepion pharaonis
TTAAACACACCTTATATAAAATTTGACAGAATTTTCTTCTTAGTACAGGCTTGGTTTCTTTCTGTAAATCAAGATTACTTTATCATCTTTTACTATTAAACTGTTTAAGACAACATCAATTAGTGAAATGACAGTGAATAAGAAGTGGACTTATCTTGAAAAAAAAATTCATTACTCTCTTGGTAAGAGACACAGGCTTGAGGTAAAGTGTTCTTGGTTGTCTTCGACTACTGTTTGGTCTGTGAGATGAAGCCAGCCAGAAACACTGAAATAGACCATCTAATGCACCACTCAATTAAGGAAAGTCTGATAGCTCCTGGGAACAATTCCGAGGGCCCAAGACCTCTGGACAAAGTAATTACTTAAAGGACATGTGCACTAATCTATATATCCCCCTGAGGGGTGGTAATATGGTTGGTCGTAATCGTGATTAAGAATGTACTCATTCTGCTTAAATCTGATAGAATTCTTTATAAATGCATGCAGGTACACACTATGTTCACTCCGACATCCAGTGTAAAAGATATATAAGTGAGTATAGGGGGTTCTGGATAGAGGTAGCACCGTTAAAGTCTGGTACACTGCACCTTCAGGTAAACAAGCATCACTGGTCTTGTGTGATGGCACCAAGTTGCCATGCCTCGTTGAACCATTTCAGCTGTGTGGGAAGCTAAACTTGTGTGAGGGGGTGGTGTTAACATGGCACCACTGGGAGAAGAACCTCCTCGACACAGGTCACTGACCAGGGTAGAAGAGTTCCTCAGATGAATTACAGCACCCACGTGTTTGTGACCAAGGCAAGTCACCTAGTTGTAGAAAAACAGGTGAGGTCTATCTAGCCTGGAGAGGGATGGGCTTCACCAGGTTAAAAGCCCAAGACACACAACATGATGAGCACATAAAAAAAAACAACTCACAGAGATCCAGGGTCTGGCACACAACCACAGCAAAAGGAGGAGAATGGAGGACAGTTCAGCATGTCGGCACCCTTCTTCCATCGATTAAGGGCAAAAGAAGAAGAAGGACACACTACGTATTATTAAGTTAATACTAATAAAATTGGTATTGCCCAACTGATGTTGGTAAACATTTCAGAATATATTTATATGATAAATATAGCATGGGTATTTCAGCTTAAAGCATACAGTTTTATTAGAAATATCTATAGTAACTTATTTGGCTGTGTGAGATTTTATTATGCAACTCAAGGAGTGATAATCCAGTTGTAAATAAATATATATAATTTCCTAGTTATTGGTGGTTATTTTTAGTTTCAGATATATAAAGACTGTCATGGGTCATAAGAAAGTGTTACAGGAATCAACACTTTTGATATGATGTATGGACGCTTTTTAGTAGATGTTTAATGCTCTTGATATATTGTTCCCTCAAACAATATTTGTGGACTCATGTGAGTCCAGGCAAAATAAGTCAAATTAGAGAATTTTAAAAAATATATTAATAGGACATATTAAAAAAGGGAAAAATGAGAAATGGAGTTAAATATGAAGAACTAGTTGCTGTTTCGTACATGGAAATTGTTTATTACCACAACAGTGAAGAGATAGCATAATGTTATATATTTGATGAAACTGATAGAGGGGATGGAAGTTCACTTCTTTACTGAAAATGTTGATCAAAACAATGTAGAAGGCAACAAAGTGGGATGTAATGTGTTGAATGAAGATTGTAGGTTCCTTTAAATTTGACGATGATTTCAGATGCAAATAATTTTTGTGAATTCTTTGGCAAGACTTTACTGAGCAAAAGTGTGTATTCATGTAAAAGAATTCTCATTTGTATTTTCCCAACCTTGTCAAAAACATTCCAAAGATATCCGTTTAATTGAGTGATATCTAGTCTTTCCAGATATGGAAAGTTCATTCATTGAGTTGTGCTAGACAATTTTTCTTGCTAGAATCTATCTTACATATTTATAAGTCTACCATTCACCATTGCTTTGAATATTGCTGACACATCTCGTCTGGTTGCTCTTGCTATATATTTTGAGAATCTTGATAAAATCCAAAGTAGAATTTGATGAACTTTCCTCTATAGTACCAAGACTTTATGAATTTAAGTGCAGTACTAGATTGGCAGCAAGGTCTCATAAATTTACAGTTGAAATGGCTGGATATATCCGTAACTTCTATGCTAACAATTTCTTCTATCGCATTTCTCACTGGTGGAAATCTCTTCTGGCTTCTTGCTTCTCAATCAACTTTGATCTTCAAAAATTTAATTGCAATGTCAATCGTTATCTTCTGTCTTCTTAATCTTTGTTCTTTTATTGTCCTCTCTTCTTAATATATTGTAATCAAATGCATTCTAACTATTAACAGGAGAAAGAAATTCTAAAAAGACTCATAAGCACTAATATATCTCCCATTGATTAAAGTAAAAAAATAAAACTAATTATATACTATACTAAATTTAATACAACCAACCTAATTGTCCCGAACAATTATTCTCTGTTAACTAGCATCTTACAAAAGACACTCATTGTATATGAATTTAAATGTCCTTTGGGAGATTGCATTTTTAATAAAAATGTTAATACATATGTTAGTTTTATAATGACGATGTTTATAAGACAGCTTATGCTTCACTTGAGTGAGTATAGTTCAATCTCAGAAAATTTAAAGGATCACTGAGAATTGCAGCTTAAAACAAAGTCAACTCTGAGTACAACAACAAAGTCTTAAATGTTTGTTCTTTTTCTTCTTCTCTCCTCCCAATTTCATCTCTTTTTCTACTTCTCTTTCCTATTTCATCTCTTTTTCTACTTCTCTTTCCTATTTCATCTTTTTCTTCTTCTCCCCAGAATTCATCTCTTCTTTTCCTTCTTCTCTTCTCCATTTATTTTCTTCTTTTCTCCTCCCTCTCATCTTTTTTCTTCTTCTTCTTCTTCTTCTTCTTCTTCTTCTTCTCTCCCTTCTTTCATCTCTAATTTTTCTTCCTTTTAACTCCCTATTTTCCTTATATTCCTTATTTTTTTCCCTTTACAACTTGTCGAATAATGATAATGAATTGGTTCAGAATATTAGACCCAAATGAAGGCTGAAGAATACAGCAACAGAAATTAAATTTAGATAAAAAGGATAAAGATATTAGTTTTAACAAGTTGTAAAATAATGATAATGAATCATCTTAAAATATTTGACAATGGGGATAGCTGAGATATTCGTCCAAATAAGTTCAGATGATAATGACTCATCTTAAAATATCACGTCACACAACATTTGTTTTCTTTAAATTTCAAAGTAGATGAGGATATTTCTGTCCATTAGAAATTTATATGATTTTCATCTGAAAATGATTGTGCGTACCATATTTGGCATCTTTCACTTCAACCATGAAGATAACAGATCTTTCATTCTGTCAAAACTGTCTGTGATTATTTTTAAAAATTAAGCTAAGCTTAATTAGTTCTTCCACTTTGAAAATTTTCAGTTCTTTTATCAATTCTGTTAGAGAACAATCTGTCTGTGAAACCAATTTATTCAGATGGACTGATACACCCAGTGCTAAGGAAAGGTAAAAATGGTCAGAATCTCTAAAAGAAAAAAGACAAAAGAAGCATTGTTAATTTTATCACTTGTTTCATACTACAAAAATGCCTCATTCATTTTTAAAGTATTGGTATTACGGAAAAGAAAATTACATGCAACAAATTTCAGTCAGGTGCTTAGAAAATAAAATCATATTCCTAATTAAAAAGATGTTTAATTTAGTGCTCAAGAGATAAGAGATAATAAAAGGACAAACATTACTTAAAGCTACAAAAGATAGGAAGTTGTGGTGAGGCATGATCACTCACATGCTAAAGGAAAACTGTACTCATGACTTCATTATTTCATGTTATTTTTTTAATTGTTTCATCTCAAGCAAGTCGGTAATACCACTAGTACGCAGGTGGGGTTACAGATAGTGAAAGTGAAAGTAAAAGTGAAAGAAAAGACTGAGAATGGGGAGGATTGAGGAAAGGACAAAAAAGGAAGACAGAAGATTTAAATTTTTGAATAGTGAAAAGATGAAATAGATGAAAAGGAGGAGAGAGGAAGAAAAAGAAGAGGTTTAAAGGGAGTGGAGAAGAGGTGATAAAAGGGAGGGGAGGAGTAGAAAAAGAAAAATGAGAGGGAGGAGAGAAGAAGAAAAAGAAAAAAACAGAAAAGAGAAGCAAGAAATTGGAAGCGAGTTTCACAGATGAGAAGTGTGAGAAAAGAATCTGTTAGAGTGACAGTGACAGTTACATCTAGCTAGTTCAACAGTAAAATGGTGAAAGATATTTGCCAAATTAGTAGCATGCTTAAATTCATGTAGCCAGGTTACCATGTTATTTTTTAGATGTTTATTAAACTTAGCTTAGTCTGACATAAGGTTGCAAGACTAGAGCATCCTGTTATTTATTGAACTCATCCTACCAAGCAGTCATCTAGCATGATTAGCTCTAGCTAATTAGCATTTTGTTCCAGCTGCTGTTGCCTCATTTTTTTTTGTTTTCTTTTTTTGCATTCTTTTCTTGTAACATAATCTCCAATTTGTCTGAATTTCTGGGATGAGGAGTTATCATTATTTATATTATTTTTATTTTCAAAACATTTTGGCTTTTGTACTCTCTAGAATTCTTCAGTAGGACTAGCATAGAAATAATATGGGGGCCATTAATAAATAAAGAAATGACAACAAGGCCTCGAAGGCATAGTGAATACAGTAAAGTGGGATTGCAGCAGTAGTGATATCAGAGCAAACAGATATGGCTCCAGGCTCCAAGTTCTAGACTCTGGATTGTCTTACAGGACAATAGCCTAGTAGATAAAATAATTGGTTGATGAATTTGGTGACATAGTAATTGTAAGTTCAATCCCTGGGCCAGGAAATAGAGACCAAAGTGAAGACAGAGTGAACATTAACTAAGCTGTACTAAATAAGAACAAAACAAGATATCTGGAGACATGGATACTGTGGAACATTAAGAATCTACCCCCATAGATTAGATCAAGGTCTCAGTTTGAAATTTCCTGAGGGCTACCTGGATTAACAAGCGCTTAAAGAAAGTTGGCAGGTGTAACGAATGAAAATAGCAACAAAGGTGAGGAAAATAGTTTGAATGCAAGCAGTTAAAACAAAGTTTATCTTGTTGAAAAATTACACATTGATATTTTAAATTTTGGAACTCACAAAAGTTTATTAACACTCTAACATGTTTTAACTATATTGTACATGAAATAAGATATACAGAGGATGTTGCTTATTTTAATTTATTTGGGACAGGGTTCAAGTAGTAATAATTAGTTTATGATAACATTAAGCAAAGGATAATAACAAAAGAAATAATATATATATTTACTCTCATTAATTCCCTGATATAAAATGCATTGTCTTAAAAGACTTTGTGGAGAAGTGCCAGATATTCTTGGGGTATTTTTTTATTGGAACTTCAGAAATAAAAAAAAAAAAAAACTGACTCAAGGATATCTGTTTATATCTCTGAGATGAGGTGTTATGATTACTTGCATTATTTACATTATTCGGACTGTTATACTCATCTTCATTGCCATATTTACATTAATCGGACTGTTATCCTCAGCTTCATTGTCATATTAACATTTCGGCTGTTGCATGCTTTGGCCTTCTTCAGGTGAACCCTTTATTTCATTCACCAGTGTAGATTGTTCTATTTCCACGTGCCATGCCTCTTCCAGATGTCTCAGTTATTTCCCTTTAACTCAACTCTCCAAGAACTGTTGTGGCCTGGTACTAAACCCACTGCTCTTTGAGTCTAGTCACTGGATGAAATAAAAGTTTTAGTTTGAAATTCCAATTACATGAAGAAGGACAGAGTGTTGTGAATATGACAATGAAGATGAGGATAACAGTCTGAGTAATGTAAATAATGCAAGTGACTCAAGGATATAAACAAATAATATATATTTATTTATTTGATTTAGATTGGAGTGAGTTCTTTTGATATTTGGTATAGCAAAAGTTTGTTGGGAGAAAGTCCGTTTTGGTTCGGTTGTGGGTAGTTTAGAAGTCAGACCTTGGTAGTAGTTGTCATCTTCAAAATAGATATGGAGCCAAACTGCTGTCCTTTCTCACCACTAATAAGTGGGTAAAAAAATGACTTAAGCAGATAACTGATTAACTTCTTCACACAACACACATGACTGGTTTCTCTGGCAGTCATTTATTTCCTTCTTCCTGAGAAACAAAGTTTTGCTCCATCAAATATCAAAGGACTTACTACAATCTAAATCAAATAAATAAACATATGTATTATACATAAGTGAGAGATTTAATAAATTTCAACTGAAAGCAGAACGAGTTGCTTAGTCAATGAATAATTAGGATGGATATTAGAAATAAAATTTGCATATTATTCCTTATTTTATTTTCATTAATTTGCTTCTGTTCAGTGCCTGCTGGAGACAACAGCATACTGGATAATCAATCTCCAGTTTTTGTATCATGTTTTGTTTTAACAGAAACCACATTAGTTAAGGAGAACCAAAAGCAGCAACTGCTAAAATTGATAGCACATGTAATTCAGAGAGAAAATAATGACATAATCAAGATGTTGTTATTCCACATCACTTCAAACAAAAGGTTAGGAAGGAAACCCACATGAATATTGGAAAGAGCATTAAGAGCTACTGGACTTGAGAAACCTATTTTCCTGGAAAATTGTTTTAAGTGAGAGATTTTATAAATTACAAGCTACTCAGTCAATGAATAATTAGGATGGATATTAAAAATCAAATTCGCATATTTCTTCCTTATTTTATTTTTTTGTTAATTTCCTTATGTTTAATTCCTGCTAGAGACAGCAGCATTCTGGATAATCAATCTCCAGTTGTTGTATTACATTTTGTTTTAACACGACCATCATCGGGCAAAGTGTGGAGATTTTCACATATTATTAAAAAGAAAGACATTTGGGTCACTAACACGCAAAAAAAAGAATATCACATATCAAGAATATTTAACATCGAAAAACATAAGAGAAAAATTAATTATTTTTAATAATATGTGGAAATCTTCATGCTTTGCCTGATGATGGTCACGAGATTGGAAACTTGTGTAGCAAAATTATGGAAAATAAAGCATAATATTTTTTTTTTAAAATCCACATTACAACCAAAAATGTTTGTGGTTTCTCTCTTCTTTTTAATATATATATATAAATAAAAAAAACTTAATGGTCAGAGTTGAATTAGACCAGGAAACAGTAGTATTAAAAAAGTGCTCAATACACATATAAAAAGATAAATATTTAACATGTAGAGCTTTTAAGTCTAGAAAATTAGCAGATCAGCCGATTCCACTCCTTTGGTTTGCATCTCATTATATCTAAAGTATTAAGTTTCAATTAAAAGAATTAAAAAAAATCTCATTCATCAGACAACCTTAAAAATATTTTGGATAAAAAGAAAATAATGTTGTCTATTATGTGATATGAACAAAAATGTTTTTTTACATTCATTAAACACACCCAGCCATAAAGTTGGATATTTAGTAATTGAATCCATTGATCAATAATAGTAATGATAAGTAAAACTAAATCTGTTTTGCTGATCTGTTAGTCATATGAGACTTATTATTTCTTATTTGTTGTCCTGGAAGATAAGAGAAGCCAAAATATTCAATGTCCTCTAATATCCTTTCATAGTTGATTAATGTAGATAAATAAAAACTGATTTTTTATAATTATTTTAAAATTTTTCTTTCATATTCTTTGTTCATAGCATGAATCTAAAAGTATCATTATTTCAATTCTGAATTTTATCCAATGAAAAGAAAGTTTGAAGAACATGTGACAAATATGGAATATTGAAGCAGTAACATATACAGTTTAATTGTAACTTTAGGGAAGTTATTTCTTTCAGCAATTTGCTCAAATTTGCACCAAAAGTTATTTATTTTATTTTGTAACAAAATAAGTTGTCAGTTAAAATTCCCAGTACTAGATAATAGATGACAATAATTATATTTAAATTTTTCTTTTATATTCTTTGTACATAGCATTTCTTATGAATCTCAAAGTATCATTATTTCCATTCTGAATTTTATCCAATGAAAAGAAAGCTTGGTGGGCATGTAATAAACATATTAAGTATTAAAGCAGGAACATCTACAGCTTAATTGTAAATTTAGAGAAATTATTTCTTTCAGCAGTTTGTTCAGATTTGTGTCAAAAGTTATGCAGAGCAAAGGCATAGGTAAAGACCAAGAAGAGGCAATCATCAAATGCCAAAAAATGGTTTCTGAGTTGGAGGATCTACACATTCTTCCAGTTAATAAATTATCCTTTGAAAATAAGCATTTAACATTTTTCAACCAATGGGACATGTTCCTACTGACAATAAAAAAAGAACATGCTTCATGATCCCTTTGAAGAGCATTTAAGTAAAATCTCTAGATGGACAAAACCAGGAAGGAGGAGCAGCAACATACTGCAGCAAATTCATGACACCACGACTTAACACTGAGCTACATGACACTTGCACTCTTACTCACCAACTATGTGACACACTCTTCTTCCCTAAGCTACAGACATTTACACTCTTCCTTGCCAAGCTATGTGATACTTACACTTTCCTCCTACCTTTCTTCTTGTCTTTTTTTTATTGCACATATATGTGAAGAAATCACATTTCATTTAATCTAAACAAACAACTACAAACAAGGAACTTTAATACTCATACACACTAAGAAAAATTTAGTTGTAAAAGAGAGGAAAATAAAAATATTTTATATTTAAAAACCGTTCTTGTCTTTTTCTTTGTTGTGGCTTGATTCAAATCTGCAACACATACATGAATATTAATGACCCTTTAAACAACATGAAATATTATAGAAATTGATGTCATTGTTGTAGAAGCATCTTTTTGTGTAATCTGGATTTCTTTTTAAGGCCTATCTTTCACTCCCTGCCACTTTGCTTGGCATGATGAGAAAATCAAAAGGAATTTTCAAAGACATAAAAAAAGGAACTCATATATACTGAGAAAAAAATAGTTGTAAAAACATTAAAATTAAAATATTTTATATGTTTATATTTAAAAGCCTTTCTCACTTTTTTCTTTATGGATTCAAATCCACAACAGTTATTTATTTTATTTTCTTACAGAATAAATTGACTGTTAAAATTCTTAATAAGAGATAATAGATAACAATAATTAAATTCTTCATTTTATCAGAATAATTATTACAGAAGACAAAAGCAATTATATTTCTTGAATAAGTAATCAAAGTAATAATTCTTGTCTTTATTCAACAAATGCAATAGGACTATTTACAGTCTTAAAAATAGCAATAACATTGACCTTTCAACCTGAAGTGTTTATTCTGTTTTTAACCAATGAAATCAAAATGTGTTGGTCCTATGACAAACAGTCACCTTAAAACATTTCTTCTTTTATGTGTTTGGTCTCTTTTAGGACATGATTGATCATGGTTCTCCACAACTCCCTTTTGCAATCTTTGTCTTTTTATTGTTTCTCTTAACCCCTGTTCTGCAAAACATTTACACAAGTTTTTTCAGGTAAGTTATTCATAGCTTTCCTCCATCCATCTTGCCTTCAACATGTCCTGTGAGCATTTAATTTTCCAAAGCCCTTTTTTCTAATTATGTCCCCTCAAAATTATAATTGTCTCTTCCTGATTTTAAGTCTCACTTAAATGAATTCATAAAACTTCATTAACAAATAATTAATATAAAATAAATATAAAATGTTGCAATGAGAAGTGCTAATTTTATTAATTTTAGGATGATTATTCATATCATTCTGCAATTTATATATTTCTAATTGGCATATTTGATAGAATGTAAGATCCCCACATTTTTTTCCAAAAAATTGGCTCACATATTTTTTGTGGTTGTTATATATAAATTTGAGGTATCAGGTAAGCTAATGTTTACAAAGAAATATTTTGTTTTATTTGTTATTTGATCATTAAATTTTGTTTTTAGAACATTTTTATAAAGTGTTTTCTTCAATATCTGTCTATATCTCTGAGATGAGGTATTATGATTACTTGCATTATTTACATTATTATCCTCAAAGACAAATTGCCCAATGGATAAAGATGTTGGTTAGATCCAGTGACTAGACCCAAAGAGTTGTGAATTCAATACCAGGGGTAAATCAAGAGTTAAGTTAAAGAGAAATAACTGAGACATCCAGAAGAGGCATGGACCTAGAACAATTTACCCCAGTAGATTAGATAAAGGGCTCAGTTTGAAATTTCAAACACCTGAAGAAGGCTGGATGGTACAACTGCCGAAATGTTGTGAATATGGCAATGAAGATGAGGATAACAGTCTGAACAATGTAAAGAATGCAGGTAATTGCTTTCTTGTAATTCAAAACTCTATGTCAGTTCCTGTTCTTGTAAATGACCAACAATGGTTAAAAGCACTTTGAAGAAATAGAGGTGCTGATCAATAATGTAAATATGTGACTTGAATATGTCATATTTAATATTATATCTTATTTAACTCCAGATTTCATCAATTCTTATCTGCCAGTATGGGTGTGTACATAGGTATGACTCCAGAGCCATCATGTTACATTGTGATCTGCGATGTCTGAAAAACTGCCCAAATCCTCACTGGCTTGGAGACTTGAATATTTTATATTTAGCATTACATTTTATTCAGCACAATTGTTAATTCCAATCAGCCAGTGTTGGTGAGACATTGGAGACCTCATCTAGACATTTACCTTACATTCTCATCTGCAATGTCTAAGAGACTACCTAACTCCTCACTGAACTCAGGGCTTATATATTTACTTGTCATAGAGTTTTTCTCATGCATTCTCTAGAATTAAATATCTGTCACCTTATACAAAAATAAAAGAAAATTACTTAAAAAAATGTTAAAATGCTTACCCTGCAAACCACTGCCCTATGGAACAGACATCCAGAAGGATGTTATCCCCAATCATTACAATCTTAACCTGTTCAAGTCTAGGATCAACTGTTATCTTCCCCTCCCATCCATATAAACTACCCCCAACTTAACCCTCTACCTCAAGTGGTCCCAGGGCCTTGTACAGGGTGAACCAAACTGAAAGAAAAATAAAATAAAAAATTTTGATGAGGAAGGAAAGAAAGAATACAATATGATACTGTCTGTAGTCTTCAATAAAACTTACTTAAATGAATAACTGCTGCCAAAACACATACACACACACACACACTTACAAATATGTATATATTATTTATGAATAAAGACAAAAGGAAAACTTATATTAGTTGATGTGTTTCGTCCTCAAGGTAGATGCAAGAGTTTTATTTTATAACAAGAATTTATATACAATAGCAAAAATATTATTGGTTTTTCAAAATTTCAAAGTGTAAGAACAAACATAAAATTTAAAAATTTTGAAAAACCAATAACATTTTTTCTTTTATATATAAATTTTTGGCATAAAATAAAATCGTTGCATTTGCCTTGATAAAGTCCTTCAGAGGATAAAAAATCATCAAGAAAAATAAGTTTTTGTCTTTAATCATATTATCATTTCACAGATATATTCTATCTGAAATCTTACATATGTTATTTATTTACATCAGATTTTTCCTAATGCACTGCAGACATCATGCCTTTCCCAAGGTCTGGCATAAATAATAGGCCTTGATCTACCATACCAGCCCATATAGTAGGGCATTTAGAATTGTTCTTCACCTATACTGTTTTCCATACTAAGGCTAAAGAAATCGATCTACTTTACAATTTTACCCATATCTGATGGAATGATGATTTTTATGTAGAACATTAGTGTGTACTGATTGTAATAAATTCACACTGGAATTTGAACTTAGTCTGTAGATTCTTAAAAAAATCTTCCCAGTATATGTTGCATCATCTTCATATCCACACACACACACACACACACATATACATATATATATATATATATATATATATATATATATATTATTATTATTATTATTATTATGTATCTTTCAGAATCTGCTTTTGTAAACAATTTTGTAAGAAATTAAGCTAAAATTTTAAGAAAACATTTAAAAACATAAAAATTTGGAGCAATTAGGTCCTTGAATGTGTTTTGATCATTAGAAGCAAGAAACTTCTTAATGAGTCTTATCACTGTGACCTGATCAGGCATAAACCCATCAAAATTGATGGAACCTTTCTGATTACAACATTTAAGCCAGTGGCTGATTTGAAAACATGTGTACAAACAACACCTCCTCCACAAAAAAAAGATAAGTAAATAGATAAAACAGTATATGCACATGCACACAAGTATATAGATGTAAATATATATACTTATATATATATGTATATATATATATATATATATATATATATATATATGGTGAATCAGTTTGGTGTTTTTGATTTTTGTTATCGGTGCATTTAAGCTTATTCATAAACCATATGATTAATCTTAGAGAAAAAGTAAATAAATACAGATTCATTAGTTAAAGTTTTCTGTATTTTTTCTTTTCTTCTTTTCTGGAGAGTTCCAAGGGGCACAATATATTAGAGAAAAAATGGTAATGGCCTAAATAATAAGAAAGTAAAAATACTTAAAAATGTTAAGATGATGGCACCTGATGAGAAAAAAAAAAGATCTGTAAAGAAAATGATTGGGAGAAGAAGAGTTTTAAAGAAAAATGCCAGACAAGTGAATGTTGAGTAAGAAACCAGAAAATAGACTCCTACCCTTCAAAAAAAAAGAAAGAATTATATATATAAAAAAATGATTGAAAAATTTACAAATGTTCAAAAAAATGTTAACAAAAAATGAAGAAAGATTCGTTATGAGGTGTCATTAATTATCCAGAGATCATGTTTGACTGGTGACCCTTGAAGCTGCAGTGAAATAATTTCTCTATTATAGTATCCTCATTACCTGAAGCTATTCTATTTACTTGGATTTTGTGTTTTTATTTATTTATTTATCTCTTTTTAATTTAGATATTGCTCAACAATAGACAAAAAAAAAAATAATGGAAAGGAAGTAATTCTTAATAGGATGCCTAGCAAAATTAATTGATCTGAGACTTTCTATCTGGCAGTACTGATTTCACCTTCATTAAAATTACTAGCATTTCATTTTTTAGTTGAATGTTTTATTCTGTTACCTATTTGTTCTTAATATTTGTGTATATAAATGCATGTCCATTCAGAGGATTATATGCACATTCAAATGCATAATCATGTATGCCATTAAACGTCTATTTGTAAGCACTTTGGCAAACATGTTGAACAGGAATCAGTATATCAGCGTCAACCTATTCTGAGAAATTCTTGCTTTTTAAATACTGCACTCAAAGATGACCTCTCTGACCTGATTTTTAACCAACTTTTTTCTGTTTATATATCTTTTTAAATGCTGTCCCTGTTACTGCTAAATCTGTGTTGAGCCCATGAGAGCCACATTGTCTCTCTATCTCTCATGGTCTTGGCAGAGTGTTTATACATCCTCCAGTGCCAAATTAATCAGATCGAGGTCCTTGCAGACAATGTCTCTTTCAGCAGCAAGGTGGTCTGCTGTGTGCTTGTTGCCAGTTTACAGATGACAGGTCAAACTTGTGGTCATCGGGTATAGGGGAGTTTTCTTTTCTTTGTTGACGTTTTTTTAACAATGATTCACTCACTAGAAAGCCCAAGAATCAACCAAGTTACAAAATGTGGATGGTATAAGTGCATACAGTAAGGGAGCCAAAGATGCAACATTTTTGGATTCCTGTATTATTCTAATATTCTATTAGTATTCACTCTTTTCTTGGCCCAATAACTGGTAATGCTAACTTTAAGTCAAAGACAAGTAAGAAAATAATAATTCTATATAATTCCATAATTGTTCTAATATTCTTTAAATATTCTAATATTTGATCATTATTCCAATATTCCAAAATTTTCCTAATAATCCAATATTATTCTAACCTTGTCTCATTCTAATATTCCATTACTATTCTAATATTCTGTTTTATTCAATTGTTCTAATATTCTTTAAATATTCTAATCCATGATCATTATTCTAATATTCCTAAATTTTCCAAATAATCTAATATTATTGTAATCTTGTGTCATTCTAATATTCCATCATTATTCTAATATTCTGTCTTATTCAGTTATTCTAATATTCTTTAAATAAATATATTTTTCTCTTCTTGCTACTGTTGATCTATGAGACAACATAGTAAATATCTGCTCCCTGAAGACCTGAAGATTGAAATTTTTCTCTAAGACACCATGTATCCTTTTATCATTTCTTTGAGTTTGAAAAATGTTTTCTTTTTGTTTATTTCTTTGAAATGTATTTTCCCAGTTTCACACTCATCTTTTGTCTTTTGTGTGGGAGTAGCCATTTACTCCTTGTTTTTTGTTTTGGGTTTTCAGTTCCTTCTAAAGTCTACTTCAATTCTATACTTGTGACGTCGCTACCTGAATGATGAAATTTTATTAAGTATTTATTTATTTTTCCTCAGTAGAAGATAGGTTTGCTTATCATTTGATTCTCATACTACTGCAGGCTTTTGTACTGGGGAAGAGGTTTATCCCTTGTTTTTTGGTCATTATTGTGTTTCCAGTTCCTTGTAAAGTCTATTTCAACTCTATACCTCCAATGTCTCTGCCTAAACTCTGAAATTTTATTTCATCAGGTTCACCCTCCTCCCTGTTCTTTTGAACAGGATTAGAGGTTTATCCATTGTTTTAAGATTGGGTTTCCACTTCCTTCTAAAATGTGTTTCAACATTATACTTCTAACATTTCCACCTACACTCTGAAATTTTATTTACTATTTATTTACTTTATTTTATTTTTTTGTCCTCAATAAAAGTAGATAGGTTTGCCTATCACCGATTCACACACCTGGATCTTTTGAACAGGAGTAGAGGTTTATCCTTTTGTTTCCTGTATAAGATTGGGTTTCCAGTTCCTACAAAAGTTTTTTCTTTCTCTTTCACTTCCAGTAGCCTCTTGCATCTTAGTGGCATTATCACCTTGCTTGGGGTGAATTGATTAAAAAAATAAAATTCTTTTTTGAGAGATATATTTATTATTTGTTTCTAGTTTTCATGGTGTATTTCCTAAATAAAAGGATAACATCAGTATGAAGTACGGACCTTTTCTTGAAACCAGTGTGTAGTTACAGAAATAACTTGCTTGCCAATCAGAGGGATCCCATTTTTTGATGATATAAAAAAAGTAAATCTATTTTCTTTTACACTTAAGAGAATGAGAAATCTTCCAACATTAATGAAAAAAACACAAGAAAATGAACAAAGATGGAAGCAGCTAGGAGAAGAAATTTTACATAATACAAAGTCCAAGAAGCACTCAAAATAAATGACAACAGTTAATCTCTCTAGCAATCCCATGAAATACCTCTTCCTGCCTTCCACCAACATGGCTAATGCTAACCTCTATGAAAGTGACTCCTTGCACCTTCTTGGGCTTACATTTTTGGCTGATATGAAGTGGAAAGATTATATTGAATCCATTGCTACATCTACTTCTAAGAAAGTTGGTTCACTGTGCTGTACTAGACAATCTATCTTACAAATTTATATGTTTAACATTCTTCCATGGATTGAATATTGTTGCTACATATGGCCTGGTGCTCTTGCTGTATATCTAATGATTCTTGATAAAATCCAAAGAATTTATCAAGAATCTAGAATTTAGAGGAATAAGTAATATTACTGGTCCTGACCTGGCATCTCAACTTCAGACACTTTCTCATCACTGTAATATAGCTTCTCTGTACCTTTTCTATAAATAATTTCATGGTAATCGTTCAGATAAACTTTCTGTTATGGTACCTAAACTTTATGTATTTAAGCGCAGTACTAGATTGGCACCAAGGTCTCATCAGTTTGCACTTGAATTGGTTAGAGGCTAACAGTTTTCTTTTCTCACACTCTTCACTCTTCTGGCTCGATATTTTCCAGTCAAATTCGATCTTCAAAAATTTAAATGCAATATCAATCACTATCTGTTGTTGTCCTGATTACACCACTATTGATCTCACTCCTTAATTATGTTTCTCTATTTTCTTATTCTTTCACATTAGCTAATACCTTGAGTCTTAGTGGCTTTAATGCCTTTCATGGGGTAAGATGATTAAAAAAATATGCTTATGATGTATGATTGATTCAATTTCTATAGGTTATCAAGTCTTTGCAGATTATTTAAAGTTAGAAAATAGTTTTAGATTGTAAGAATTTTTTTTGAGGTAATAATGGTTTAGTGATATAAATCTTACTAATTAACCCATAGCTGGGGTGAGAAGATATGGATTTATACCTTTGGTCAAGGATATTTGTACATAAGTTAATATAATGAACCCAATCTGAATTGAAACTTGGCTCTCTAGTTAATAATTCCAAGCCATAACACCACATGCACAACTAAGCTTAGAGCATTTGGTATTCCCAAACGGTCACCCATCTAGGTACTGGCCAGGCTCAACATTGCTTAATTTTCATGATCATATAGGAACTAATCTTTCAACATGGTATTTTTGTAAACCTATGATGAGTGAGGTATGAAAGAGGAATTTTTTTTACAGTGATGTTCACTTTGTACAAGGCCTGAGAGCTACTCAAGGTAGAGAGTTACAGAGGAAGAGGTATAGTTTATGCGGGTATATGGGGAAGATAACTGTTAACCCTAGACTTGAACAGGTTAAGATTGTAGGGATTGGGGAAAATATCCTCTGGGGAGTCAGTTCCACAAAGCAGTGGTTTGTAGTTAGTTGAAATACAAAGGGAACAAGGATGTTTTGACGCAATGTGTTGGGTATGGCAGGTTTTAGCAATGAAGATTAAAACTGGTGGAATAAGGAATGTAGTTCATCTGAACACTCTCTCAAACAGAGAGTGACTTGCAATGTTTTGTCTGTGGGAAAGTGGTTGTATGGTAGAGAATAATTTGTCCCTCATAATGACATGGTGATGCTTTTGAAAACTGGGAAGCTTGACGATAAGGAGGATAGATTGACCCTTGACTTCAAGAGGTTAAGATTGTAGTCTTCAGGGAAGCTTTCATGCTGGAGTCTGTTCCACAAAGTACCAATTCCAGGGAAATAGTTTTCCATGTGAAACTTCAACCTTACAATTGGAGGTGATAATAAGTGATAATTATGAGGATAAGGAGGATAGATAATGATTGACCTTTGTCTTGAAGAGATTAAGATGGTCGTCTTCAGGTAAGCAATCACACAGTAGTCTGTTGAACAAAGTAACAGTTCTTAGAAAAATGAAAGTGCTTCAACTCCATACAAGTAGCATGATGTGTCCTAGTTGTAAAGGTCTGGACAAGTGAAAGCAACTAAAGAAAGTGATTTTCCAAGTACATCAAGAGATTCCTTCAGGCATCCTGAAATTCCAACTATAAAAATCTGGCTTATGTGCATTGACCAAATTACTTGCAATGATGGAACCATATTCTTCTATTTCATAGCCACCCCTTAACCCTCCTGCCATGATCCCCTGATACATCATTTCTTTTTCAAGAATGGTAGCCATACAACCTGTGCTCTTGATTTGAAACCATTTCTCATAAGAATAAATACTGTCTTCAGAGTAAAAGAAAGAAATGAAGAAAACAAACAAAAGAAAATAAATAACAAATTAATCTCAAAACTCCACTTTTCTTCTTCTTCTTTATTTTTTTTTTTTTTGGTCAATGGGTGCCTAATACGATTAGACATTTTGGATTGTAATCACAGAAGAAAATGAGATTTTTTTGGTAACAAGTGAGGTTGAAGAATTGAAGAATTCAGCGATAAAACTTGGGTCATTCTGGTATTCGATCCATATTAATCCCAGAAATTGTTGGATCAATAAATAACAATTCACTGAGCTTTGAACAGAGAAACTATGTCAAAGTCTCATCTTCTGATAAATTAACTTTTAATGTCCTCTGACCTTTGTGCTTTCAGCTGACCTAAGAAATTGTCACAAATGTGTAGATAAATTAATAAGTTTGTAGATTGACATATAGTTAATTGCTAAATTTTGATCTGAAATGTTCACAGTATAATGAGACTATTATTAATCACTGATTTAAGTGCATTGACAAGGGATGAGATTATGTTGAAAAATAACTTTTGTACAAAATGTTATTTTATCATTAGGATATGAACTTTTGGATGTTCCGACATAATAGATCATTAAGAAGAATAAAACAGGAAAATATTTCATTTCTTGGATTCACCATTTCAATAAATATATTTTTATAAATTTAATACTTTAAAGTTATTTAATATTTAATGATGACTATTTGGATAGCAAACAAATTTTATTAACAACTGGAAAATTTGATCTTCAAAAATTTAAATATAATGTCAATCATTACTTTCTCACTTCTTGATTCCTCTTTTATTATTCTCGCTCCATAATAATTTTTTCTTTTTCTTATTCTTTCACTCAGTAACCCACTTGTGTCTTAGTGGCTTTATTGCCTTGTTTGGTATGAAATGATAAAAAAAACATCTGTTAAATCTTACCTATCGGAATGTGCACTGGAACAGTAAAAGATGTCTTCTGAAAGCTCTTTCTATTTTTTACTACTTTTCACCCAAGATATGGTCCAAGAGCCACTCAAGACAGAGGTTTACTAAATGAGGTTGTTTCCCAGGAATTAAAGCAGCAGTAAAGTTGGAAATATCATAATATTTGTATAATGTTCAAACTATGAGATTATTATTAATCATCATTGAATTAGGTGCCTTGACAAGGGATGAGATTATGTTGGAAAATAATTTTTGTGTTAAATTGCCATTGCCATCATTTTAACAACATAGACAACAGGTACTAAAGAAGAGATCAATGTTTCAAATAAAACAGGGAAATTATTTTATTTCTGGGTTTCATCATAACAATGTTTACACTACAATAAATATATTATTATAAACTTAATACTTTAATGGAGAAGATCAAAAAAGGTATTTAATGAAACCTATTTGGATTGCAAAATATGGCTAAAGCAAGACTTGCCTTGAACGGATGGTAAGTAGAAGGAGTCAAGGTCCCCAATCTAAATGGTGCTTGACAACACACAGGAATGGACAAACCTTGACTTAAAATAATTGAACTCGACCGCAAAAGTTGTGTCAACAAATATCTCGTGTTAGTCTACAATCTGGCATAGGTGGCAATAAAGTGATAAATGATTGATTTGAACAGTAAACAATAAATTTTAGTAACAACTCGAATAAGCTAGCTAGTATTAAGATATTACTGATCCAAAGGTGCATGCAGCTGAAAAAGATGCCTTCCAAACTCTAAGCAAAGTATGGAGAAGATTTTATCAGAAAAAAAAGGAAAAATACTCATACAGTAAACATTTCAAAGTATAAAGCATTTCTATAACATTCAAGTTGTTCAATTTGTTAGTAATTCTGAGTAATTTTCTTTACAGATGTGTGTGTATATATATATATATATATATATATATATATATACAAGTGTATGATTGGTGTATACGGAATAAATTCCAATCTGCAACAATTACTATTCTTAAAAGAGTGCTCAATACAGAGTAGAGAAAATATAAATAAATATTTATTTAAAAATTATAACGTAAATATGTTCTAAAATCACTACAAAAATAGCCATTTTGTTTCAACACGTTTGGTGTCTTATCAAGTATACACACATATATATATATATATATATATATATATATATATATATATATATATATATATATATATATATATATATATATATGTATGTATACACAGTTGTATGGATATGAGTTTGTGACCCTGGGTTTCATGCTTTTGCGATCATCAAACAAAAAAATCCATACATAATCATCACCATGCCTATAAACAGAACCCAAAGACCCACACAAATAGGAATGTATGTGTGTGTCTACATGTGTGTATGTGCGCATGAGGAAGTGTAAGTTTTCTCTGACAACTCGAGTGGTAGATCTGAGAAGTGTCAAAAATGTTTCTACCCACCGCTTGTTGAAAGGAACATCACAACACATAAAAAGACATGGCCACGACACCAATATAGAATTAATATTGTGTATGTATGTATGCCCAAGTGCATGGCTGTGTATTTGTGCCTGTCTTTGGACTATTTATATGGGTGCGTCTATGTGAATTAAAATGTGTACACCTGTATGTGTGTGTGTCTATGTCTGCAAGAGTGTCATCTCGAACAAACATGGAGGGAAATTCCCCTTCCCACCACCAAACAAGCATAAATAGATCCAATTTTAAAAAAAGGAAGTTTGATGATCGCAGAAGTGTGAAACCCAGGGTCACAAACTCATATCCATACTACTGAATATGTTAGCTATTCACTGATATTGAGCACTTTCAACTAAGTACTGGACATAAAAAATTATATATATATATATATATATATATATATATATATATATATATATATATATATATTATTATTATAAAACCCAGGTTGTGTGTGTGTGTGTATGTCTGTATGTTTATATATTGGATCGGATTTTCTACATTTTTCAACCGATTTCAACAAAACTTCACAAGACTACGTAAAATTACCTTGCAGTGGTTCTGACAGCACCAAAAATTGGAAAAACACAATTGTTTTTGCACAAAATCAATTTGAAAACATGATTAAGAGGCATTAATGAAAGGAGGACAACTCATATCGAGTTATACTTATTAATATCGAGTTATCGAGTTATATTTATTATAAAACCCAGGTTGGTTGGTTGTTTGTGTGTGTGTGTGCGATTTCAACAAAACTTCACTTTTTTTTGGCAGGTAGTGTTTCTTATTGTCTTGCACACTTTTTTCTTTATTTTTACATTCAGAATGCTTTAAAAATTCCATTTACAAGACAATTGTTCATAATAAAATTCTATTCAATCGGTAGACTCATAACGATTGAAAACAATGTTTTTGTTTGAGTTTGGGTTTGACCAATTCATAAAAAAAAAAAAATAAAAAAATAAAAATAAAACTAATTAAGACATGCGTGTCTGTCAACCTTAAACAATATTCTTTGTCAATTTTATTTTTGAGTCTTTATGATGGTCGATACTTGATCTATCTCTTACTCTTACATCCCCGGGCAACGCCGGGCTCTACTGCTAGTATATATATATACGTATGTGTGTGTGTGTGTGTATTCGTAAGATGTGTGATAGTATCTAAAACAAAAGTGAAAATTCTAAAATAACTAAAACAGAGCATATTTGCCTGGGTTTTTAAAATCACTATGACAACAGAATGCAGACATTATCATAGTTACAATAGCATGTTTGTGATTGTAATTTACCCAAAAAGATTATCTTAGAAAAAGTTGAAAGTGCTTGGGTTAAAAAACCATGGTACATTCCTTGATGAATTTCCTCTCAGTGTCAAGAAACTGATTGGACAACAGAAAAGGATCAGTATGACAATAAGTAGAAACAAGATATCTATATCATTTGATGAAACACACACACACACATATATATAATGCAATAATATCAAAATCTGCAGCTCAGAGTCTCATGAATTAACAATCATCAGATGCATATAATGATATTTGTTATAACATGAGACACTGAGTAATGAATTTTGATATTATTGTCTTATATAATATTATTATGATATATCATATTTAGGTTCTATTGAATTTGGAGTTGAGCCATTGGTTTATTTATATTTTAAGCTTTTAGCTTATACTAAACTTTAACTTTTATTCTTACTATTTGTGTCTGTGGGATATATATATATATATATATATATATATATATATATATATATATATATATTCTGGTCTAAAGATTGTGTTTAAGCATGAAACAGACTGTCACTATTCAGTGTTAACCTCAGTGTCCATTTTTATTTTCCACACACACTCTATCATCATATATGATTATATATGTATATATATATATATATATATATATATATATATATATATGTGCACACACACAATAATATATATATATATATATATATATATATATATATATATATATATATATATATATATACAATAATGGCATCCCAAATTTCCAGGAACCAGTTCTATAAAGGCAGGTAATATTTAGGAACCTATTCTACTTATTCTCTTTTCAATCTGATAATGGAAACAAATCACTGTATATAGTATGAAAAAGAATTAAACCATTTTGATAAATTAATAGAAAACATTTATTTATTAAGATATTCCCAGATTGAAATTCTGTTCTCATCATATTTCTCTTCAGAAGTATGATGCTTTTTACTCTAATGTCATCAGCTATGTTAAGTTTTTTTAGCTACATTTGCTCTGAATCGCTGCAGTCCCAAACATCCAATTTATGACTAGAAGATTTGCCACATTTTTAACTTCAAAATTATTACTTTAATTGTGTTCATCACAGAAAATCCTTTTTCAGCCTCTGCAAAATTTACAACTATAGTATTAATTATAGTTTTAGCTATTATATATTGACTATTAATATATAAGATTATCCAGATAATCCAACAACTGTTTCACTAAGCTTTTAAAAGTTTAAGAATTGGTTTGCCTGAACTGGTGCAAACTAGTAGGATACCACCTATATATATATATATATATATATATATATATATATATATATATATATGCTTTTGATTTAACCCTTTTAGCCCTGTGTTCCTGAAAGATTTTAATCCTGCCTGAGCTCCTGAGTCAAAATTCACAAATAATTGGTATGTAATGTTCCTTGGTAAATATAAAAATAATTACAAGTGTTTACCCATTGTTCAACCAGTGGCTGGGCATTATGTCATTTTTTTCTCTACCACTGGTAAATTGGTGGTCAGGGCTCAAAGGGCTAATTAAAAAAGAAAGCAATTTACTAAGACAAAAATGTATACAAAGTGCTTTAATTGCTAGAACATCCACAGTAAAACTACATACAGGTTCTTACAAGATTTCACCTTTCTTAGCAGATCTTCTATTATTACAATGTGGGATATTTAATAACAAAAACTGTTGCTTCAAGCCAGGATCCAAATCCAACCAATTTGGCATCAGTCAGAGATCCTACCCCTAAACTATCAGTACATGGCAGAGAAAGGGAAATTTGAGTGGATTATATATGAATGTATAAAATGCCAGCAGCCAGAGGGCTCAACTAATTAATGAAGAGTGATGCATTCATAGCGGCAACGGCTACTGTTTTTGAATTAGCCTTTCCTCCATAGTGCTTGATCAAATAATGAGAGCATAACATAGTCATCGACATACAAGTCTGTTTCGCTGCATCAAACTCATCAGTGTGGATAGACATCTGATTGCTTCAAGCTGGGATCGAAACCTGACCATTTTGGCATCAGTCAGAGATCCTACCCTTAATCTATTGGCACATGGCAGAGAAAGGGAAATTCTATCATATTATATATGAATGTATACAAACACCAGCAGCCAAAGGGCTCAATTCATTAATATTTACATACATAAATACTTACATACATACATACATATATATATATATATATATATATATATATATATATATATATATATATATATAAATAAAAAAGAAGAAACAGCAAGATATATAATCCAATGCTCTTATTGATATTTTTTATTTTAATTTTTACAAAACAGTGCTCAGTGTAAATTTGCAGAGCATAAATATTATAAATTAACTGATTGTTAACCATGTTTCAAAAATGGAAGCTAAAAACATTAAATTTAATTATATAATTAAATTAAAAGCATTAGTTCTGTTTCATCATCAAGCGAATATTGGAATAACTTATTTTTAAATTTACTATGTTTTAAATGAACATATAAATTCATAATTTACCGTTTCCAAGAATACAGAGAAATCCAATAATTTAGACAGGGGCGGTAGCGTGTTCATTTTTATTAACTATTGTTGTATCAATTATGAGTTACGTTCAAAAAATGAGGTTAAGTTTAGAGAGGGTAGGGGTGCATTTTTCAATGAATTCTGACATCCATTAAATGCATGTCATCTGGGTTTGTTTTAATTAAATTTAAAGTTTTTAGGTTCCATTTTTGAAACGTGGTTATTACTGTGTAGCAAAAAAAAACATAATTTCAATCAGTTAATTTATAATATATATACATATATATATATATATTTGCTCTGGTTTGACATTGAGCTCTCTGGATTACATCCTCCTTGAGATTATCCACTTTTCACTTATTCCTATATATATATATATATATATATACACAACATAAAATGAATAAAAAGCTTACCTTATTCATGACCTGGGTTTTCTACCACAAGGTATCATAAGTTGGTGAGGCAAATTGCATTATCCTGCAATGCCCTGTAATCTGATATAGCTACCAGAAAGTCCATTAAAAGGTGGGCGTATGGCAAAATATAAAAAAAAACATTAAAAAAATTTCCCCTTTTCCTTTTTGCTCATCTCCCTTCTCATTTTCTCTTACTCCTTTCTTCCTTCCGGTCACCACTGTTAACCTTCATCCAGGTTTTTAAAGTAACTAGAGTGTATTTATTAACTTGCCTATATTTAGACTTCATTGTCTTCCTGGCACAATTCTTTTAAACTAATTTATAAATTATTTACTAATAAGCAAACCAGCCTGAAGATCCAAAAGTATTTATATCTTTTTTAAAGGAAAAATTCTTAGAATTTCTCTACAGTTTATGAATTGTGCATGTTTTAATATTGGCTAGAACTAGTTAGTTTCAGAATAGGTTTTGCTTTGCTTGGTTTGGATATAGGTATTACCTTACCTGTCTGGCATGATGCACCTACGGGTGGCCGGGCATCACTGATCCTCAACCATCTTTTAAATCTCTCATGTGATGGCTCCAATTTGCTATGTCCCAGTAAAACACTTCAGCTGGCAGGCTAAATGTGGGGGGGGGGTGATTTTAACACAGCACCACTGGACGAAGGACCTCCTCAACACAAGTTACTGACCTGTGTGGAAGGGTTCTTCAGATGAACTACAATGGCCACATATTTGTGGCCATGGTGAGCCACCCAGCTGGAGGACAGGAGGACATTGGCTGTGGTTTTAGCTGGAG
>CAHIKZ030002556.1:1345000-1555000 GCA_903632075.3 Acanthosepion pharaonis
TTTCACATCTGTGCACAAGCTTCCGTATTCCCTCAGTGTAAAAATCTTTGGACTGATGTCTCAGCTGGTCGCTCACAAGACTTTTGACTTCATCATCACTTTTAAACTTCATGCCTCTCGTGAACGCTTTCAAGGGACCAAACAGGTGAAAGTCTGAAAGGGTAAAGTCTGAGCTATTAGGGGGATGAGGGAGCAGTTGCCAGTCCAGCTCGTTGATGGTTTGGGCTGCTGTGTGAGGCCTTGCGTTGTCATGATGCAAGATGACTCCTTCTGACTGATGACCCCTGCGTTTGTTCTTTATGTCTTTCTTGACCTGCCTCGGCAGTTCACAGCAGTTCTTCTGTCAGACTCAATGAGGTCATTGACTGATTCGATCACCTCAAGAGACCTCACTTCTGTAGGCCTCCCAGACCTGTCTTCATCCTCAACACTGCTCCATCCTTCTTTAAACAATTTAGCTCACTTGTAGACATTTTTTGGCTGAAACATGTGGCACCATACACAGTTGACATTCTCCTATGAATTTCAACTGGTTTGCACCCTTCAGCAACCAAAAACTTGATAACTGACCGCTGTTCAATCCTGGAGCATGCTTCTTGGTTAGCCATCTTTGTTAATCACCAAAACTCTCAAAATTTTGTTTTTTTAATCTGCAAAAGAAATTAAATCCATGTGAAAAAGAAGTAAAACAAAAAAAAAAGTAAGCTTAGAAGTCGTTATACCGAAAAATTCACCTTATTTATTGAATGACCCTCATATATTACATTCCTCTTTGGTACCTAGACTTTATGAACTTAAGGGCAGTACTGCTACTACTACTACTATTAATAATAATAATAATAATAATCAGCAGCAGCAGCATCATTATCATTATCATTATTATTATTATTATTATTATTTAACATATCTTTTTCATTGCCATGACTGCCATAACTCTCTTTATTATTAATTTTCTTGCTACCATTCTTGGGGAGCAAATTTACAGCACACTCATCTCAAATTTCAACATTTCTCTTCAGGGTGACTTAATGTCAGCATTGTTTGATTTTAATGGACCTAATTTTTCTTGGAATCCTGTGTGAAAATCATTACATATATATATGAATTGCTTCAAAAAATTAGACATGGTAAAAAAAAAAACAAAACAAGTTGAACCTTCATAAAAGGAACGAAATTCTTTGTTTTGGGTCACTAATGAATTCTTCTTCTTTTTCTCTATCCTTAAACTATTTTAGATATTTTTCTCAAATCTTTCACTGCAATTTTACTAAGTAAAGTGTTTATTTAAATTTTATTATATGTTATTTCATTTTCTTTATTTCTTGGTTTGTCTTATTTTAAGAACACACAACAACTGATTAAAATTTTGAAAAATGGGTGAAAAATAAATAAAAAAAAAACAAAAACAAATAAAATGAATATAATCAAATTACAAAAAAAAAATACTCCTGTATTTATTATTCTTGAAAGTTTTAAATTTCGTAATTTCTCCTGACTCCTTTGAAAGAATTTAAAAATAAAATTGCCAGAAAGAACCAATACAGATTGCTTCAAGATTTGAAAAAAATTAAGAAATGAAAAAAAAAGAAGATATATTCTTATGAACTAAAGAAAGACATCTATTTTGTTTTTAAATGATTATAATAAAATGGAGAATAAAAAATTACTTGAAAGTTAAACACAAAAAAAGGTTTATCGTGAAAGAATAACAATGTGCAAGATTTTTAAAACAGTCAGAGAAATTTAATGTCCTTCAATCTGAAAGATTAAAATCTCACACAATTTTGATCCTTGATGAGTCAGTTCTTGACACACATGGATGTTAAATAAATCCAAACTATTGCTTGACTGCAATCTTACTAAAAGCAAAAATATCCATTACAACAATTAGAACTTTTGTTATTTGCTTAACATCCATTTTGAATGAAATTTTTTCTCATTTGAAAAGAAATAAGCAATGAAATTAAATTAAACTCAAGAATGAAGAAAAAAAAAGCAAACTTTAAAATGAAATGAAAAGAAGAAGCTTGCAAGAAATTTATTTTTTGCCTACTTTTTAAAATGATTTTGTTTTTGCATGTGGGAATTAGAACACATTTTTTACATTTTCTTTTTTAAGTTTTCATTTGTAGAGGAGTGAATAAAACAAAAACAAATTTGATATATTCTTCGTGTCTCTTTCTGAATCTTCAACAAAAACTACTTAGCAAAGGATTCTAACAATCTGTCTTGCTAAACTTTATAGTCATGAAGAGTAATGAATTAAGTGCTCAATGTTTTGGCCAGTTGGTAAGGTCTGTGGTTCAATCCCTATTACCACTTAGCTGGGGCACAAAAAGAAAATTTCTACTCTTTTCATAGCACATTCAATACTTTCCACAAGAAATGCTACTTGAAATAAATATATATAGAAAAAATATTATTTGGTTTAACGTCTCCCCCTTTTAACTTAGAGGTAAAATGTAAAATAGGTAAATTATTTTCAAGTTGCTTAATAAACACTTCCCCAAAAATTCAGTTTCATAAAATATTCAATAAAAATACAATTAAATTAAGCTACAGTTACACTAGTAATTTAGATACAATAATAGGCAAAATACCAGAAATCTCAAAAATAACATGCAGCAAAATAACACTAGTTATTTATGCAACTGTAGAAATAAGAATAGATGTCCATTAAGTAGAGCTTGTAAAACAGAAGAGATAATTTATAAAGCAGAAGTAACTGATATTAATGGACAAAATAAAATGTATAAAGGTTGTACAGAAGTTTCTTTTAAGTGTAGATGGTATAATCATAGATCTTTGTTTTAGCTAGTACTCAGCAAACTTGCTAGCTATATGTGGAATCTAAAAGAGATAAACAACAGGGATCCGTTTGTAAGGTGGAAAATTTTTAAAAAGTTAAAACCATACAGCAATCTTAATTGCATTTGCTACCTTTGTAAACATGAGAAATTAGTGATTATGACATTTTCAGATCCCAAAAACCTTTTAAACCAGAGATCTGAAATCTTAAGTTCTTGCCTTCATATCAAAAACTTTTTATAAAGTGAATATGAGGCCAGATAAAAAATAGGTTTGCTTCTCCCGATCTTTCCATATATTTAAAAGACACCCTTCTTTTAAGTTACGTTACATTTGCTTTTCTTTTCTACTTCTTTTCTTTATACATTTGTGATACACTTGCTTTCTTCTTTTCTCTTGTTCTCTTCACCTTTCTTCTTTTTCTCCTTCCTCCTCCTTACCCACCTCCTTTCTATTACATTCAACATTATGAGTTTGACCGTCATGTATTTGTTTATTAATTTTTGAAAAATAATAATGTAGTAATCTTTGTAATTTTTTTAAAATAAAGCATTGGATGGTCAGTTGATAGAATAAGCCTGATGAAGCTGTGAGATTGAAACCAAGGTCACATATTCTATCTGACCTAATTTTTTAAAGTTATCTATATATATATATATATATATATATATATATATATATATATATATATATGCTTGACTCCAGGAGAGCAACACACTGGCCCTTCTTGGCCTCACGTTTTCAACTGACTTGAAATGGAGTGATTACATCAAATCAATAACCAGATCAAATGCAAGGAACGTTAGGTCACTGTGTTGTGACATGAAATTTTTCTTGTCAAAGTCCATCTTGCACATTTCCAAATTTTATATTCGTCCATTCATTAAATACTACTGCCATATTTGGTCTGAGGCTCCTGCTATACATCTTGAGATTCTTGACAAATTCCAAAAAAGGATCTGTAAATTTAAATGATTCTGACTTGGCATCTCAATATCAATCCCTTTCTCACAGATATGGTGTGGCTTCCCTCTGCCTTTTCTATAAATATTTTCATGGCAACTGCTCTGACAAGTTTTTCCCCTGGTTCCCCAATTACGTGAATTTAGCGTGCTCACTGACTGGCACCTAGGACCCACCAATTTACTGTTGAAATAACTCCAAGAGTTTCATTTCTTGCACTTCCCGCCTGTGGAACTCCCTTCTTTTTACTTGCTAAATACTTGTTAAATACAATCTTCAAAAATTTAAATGCAGTATTAATCACCATCTTATGTCTTCTTGAATCTCGTTCATCTTTTGTCCTTTCCTCAATCCTCTCTATACTCAGTCTTTTCTCTCACCTTCACTCCCTGTAATCCCCTGTGTACTAGTGAAATTCCAGCATTGCTTGAGGTGAAATGATTAAATATATATATATATATATATATATATATATATATATATATATATATATATATATATTCTTCTTTCTGTAGTTCATTGCTACCAGCAAGTAGAAAATCTTTTTTCTACTGATGATGGCCATGTTGGCCAAAACTAGTCGAGGAATCTAACTCAAATAATAATAAAATGAAAGAATATTAATATGCAACCCAGTGTGTCTGGAGATTTTAATTTTTTAATATTTTCTATTGTTTAAAATATATATATATATATATATATCTTACCTATTATAAAACGCAGATTGTGTGTGTGTGTGTGTCTGTACGTTTATATATTGGATCGGATTTCCTACATTTTTCAACTGATTTCAAAAATACTTCACAGGACTACGTAAAATTACCCTGCGGTGGTTCTGACAGTACCAAAAATTGGAAAAACACAATTGTGTTTGCACGAAATCAATTTGAAAACACAATTCTGTCACCAGAATGAAAGGGGGACAACTCATTGAGTTATACTTATTATAAAACCCAGGTTGTTTGTTTGTGTGTGTGTGTTTGTTTATAAATGGGATCGGATTTCCTACATTTTTCAACTGATTTCAACAAAACTTCAATTTTCTTTTGGCAGGTAGTGTTTCTTATTGTCTTGCACACTTTTTTCTTTATTTTTACATTCAGAATGCTTTAAAAATTCCATTTACAAGACACTTGTTTATAATAGAATTCTATTCAATCGGTAGACTCATAACGATTGAAAACAATGTTTTTGTTTGAGTTTGGTTTTGACCAATTCGTAAAAAAAAAAAAACTAATTAAGACATGCGTGTTCGTCAGCCTTAAACAATAATCTTTGTCAATTTAATTTTTCAGTCTTTATGATGGTCGATACTTGATCTATCTCTTATTGTTACATCCCTGGGTAAAGCCAGGCTCTACTGCTAGTATGTATATATATATCGCTGAATTTGTCTGTCAGGGTTTAAGATAAGAACAGAAAAGCTTGAGTTGTGGCATTAGATATCTCTAAGGCCATTGAAAGGCTTGTTAGGCATTTGGCATGTTTGGGATGTTTGGCATTTGACATGGCTTCTTCACAAGATGAAAGGCTATGGTGTATTTGAGTTGATCCAATCTTTCTTAAAATGTCATATAATGAGATCTTTTCACATTAATGCAAGGGGCCCCAAGGTCTCTATCTTTGCATCTACATTGTTACTATCTTCTTTTTCTTCTTCTTCAAGTTTCTTGATGCTATCAGTTGCCATCAGTTCTGTTCTTGCCTTCCATCAGCATGGCTGATGCTAGCCTCCAGGAGAGCAAATCATTGAACCTTGCTGATCACATGTTTCTCACTAACATTTAGTGGAAAGATAATATTCAATTAATTGCTTGGTTTTCTGTTAGGAAACTTGAGTAATGAGCCAGATAATTTTTGTTGCCGAAATCCATCTTGTACATTTATAAATCTACCATTTTTCCATGCATTGGTGCCATATCTGGTCTAATGTTTCAGCTATATATTTTGAGATCCTTGAGAAAATCCAAAGAAATATAGAGAAAGATGACTTCCTGAAACTAAGTATTAAGAAACAGGAAAATTTCATTAGAAACAAAGAAAAGAGCCTGTAACTGTTATGGAATATCAATCCTTCTGTATAGAAGTGAATGCTGAACAATTTCCTCACAGATGAAGTGGAGGCTTGAGGTAAGAGTGATATGATATGATTCTACAGAAGGATCCTGAAATTACCATAGATGCAGCATGTGAACTTTTTTTAAGCGTTTCACCCTAAGCAAGGCGAGAAGCTACTAGGACGCAAGGTGTTACAGAAAATTTGGAACAAGATCAGATAGGAGTGATAGGGGAATGGATGAGGAGAAGGATAGTGGATAGATCAAGGCAACTGGAGATGTCGATTGACATTACATTTGAATAGTTAGATTATAGCTCTCAGGGAAATGGGAATAGGGAAGGGAGTTCCACAGGCGAGAGGTGCGAGATATGAAGCTATTGGAGTAGAAGAGATGGCTACATTTAATAGTTTCAACAGTGAAAGTGTGAGAGCGGGATGCCAGCCTCGTCGGGTGCTTGAATTCATGAAGTCTGGGAACCAGCGAATGCAGCTCCTCAGAGCAATTGCCATGAAAGTATTTGTAAAAAAGACAGAGAGAGGCGATGACACGTCTGTGAGAGAGTGACTGTAGACCAGATGCCAGCTTAAGTATAATAGAAAAAAAAATCATTTGTGTTTAGCATCAGAAGTTAAATTATTAATGGCACACACAATTAGGAATGAGAGAATTTAGGAATTAATTATATTGGCTACAAAGTATGCACAATGTCAGGGTTACATACAGCTTTGAATTCAGAGTTGTTCTTCTCCTAGACTGGTTGCCAACCATGGATAGAGAGTTCAGTCTAGACTGTTATAAAGAAGAGAAAAGATGAATTCCTACCTTTTCCAATGATATGTCCATGAAAGTAAATGTAACAAACTCGGCTGGAGTTCATATTTGGCTGGAATTCTAACTTGGTTACTTCCTCCCTCTTAGCCATTACACTGTATGCACATTGGTGAATAATGGTGAAATAATTAAAGAATATGAAAATGAAAACAGAAAATAAGCATATGAAAATAGACAAATTGAAAAAAAATTGAACAGACAAAAGGTCTTGAATTCAGTGTTGTCCTTCTCCTACACTGGTTGCCAAGTATGGCTAGAGAGCTCCATCAGGACTGCTATTTACATCATAACTTTCCCAAAGATATTTGTACAAAAATAAATGTAAAAATTTGATTGGAATTTAAACTTGTCTCGCCTAATTTCTTACTGCGAACCACTACGCCATCTTGGTGAATAGTTGCAAAATAAAGAATATAAAAATGAAAACAGAAAAGAACCATGTGAAAATACCTACTTTAAAAAAAAATTAAACAAACAAAAGGTCTAAAATATATGCAGCGCGTATGTTGCTCTGCATTTAAGAATATCAATCGGTTAAACTTTCTTTTGTGCTTGTGGATATACATAACTTTCATTATTATAGCTTCAGTCTCTTTGTATAGGTTACACCTATGATGTGAATACTAATTTCCCATTTTGTCTTCTTCAAATGTTCATTTAAACCTTTTACCCAAATCTCTATGTAAAATATGCAGGGGAGTTATAACTTTGAGTAAATAATTATAAACCCCTGAACATTTATATATACAAAAAATACTTGTAAAAATGAGAAACAACAAAACATGGAAACAACAAAATGTGTATTATTTATTATCTGATTGTTATGCAGTGTTGGAGACATTAGAGATTGTAATACTGAGTAAAATTGTCAGTTTGGGTTCAAATGTAGATCCTATATAGATCAGAATGACAAGATAAAGAATAAGTGAAGTGTTTTTTATAGATGTGTGCAATGAGTGTCCAAATAATTTAGTTGGAAAATACAAAAAGTATTATAAAAGAATCAGCAGAATAGAGTCTTTCATACTCTTCAGTGGTTGCAATGGAATCATCCAGATGAAAGACAATAAAATCTATGAGCTATTTCTATACAATGAATTGACTGAAAACAAAACTGAGATATGAATATTGCATAAAGAAAATGTTGAAGAAGATGAACACCATGCAAAATGGTTGGGAAAACCAAAATGAAGATCATCCTGGAAGAAATCCGTACAAAAAGATATTTGAACAGAATCATGTAAATCATAAAAAACTATAGAGAAATATTTTGAAAATGTTGCTATTGTAGCAGAGTTATAACTCTGAGTAAATAATTATAAAAAACATTTATATATATACAAAAAATACTTGTAAAAATGAGAAACAGCAAGATGTGGAAACAACAAAACAAGTATTATTTATTATCTGATTGTTATGCAGTGTTGGAGACATTAGAGATTGTACTATTGAGCAAAATTGTCAGTTTGGGGTCAAATGGAGAGCAAATATGGATTGGAATCTGACAGAATGATAAGATAAAGAATAAGTAGTGTATACAGTCTTTAGTTGGAAAATACAAGTGTCTTATGTCGAATTTTGTTGAGTGCTAAGAGATAAATGTTACTAGTATAGCCTGAAAAAGTCGGAATTTTTATTGATGCACATGTTGATGCCTGTTTGATAGTGAGAATTTCACATGTTTCTGTATGTAGAGGGGAAAAGTGTGGTCATTGGTTTAGAAAGAGTGAATTAATGTCTATTACAATTGTTATAATTATTTTATTATAATTTTTTGATACTATAATTAACTTTTCTTAAGACACGACAATGACTTCAATTGCTTGATGAGTTCATAGATACACCATTAATTCATTCAGAACATATACATTTTTTTAATATAAGGCTTATCGCAAGAATGTGTAGTGAACGAGATAATCAAGTACCCCGGAAAAAAGTTCGTGTTTTGTGTGCGATCTGCCGGGGAGGGATTGCCAAAAAGTAGTCAGCAAAACTCTTATAGCGACTTACCTCGTCAACCCAAGCGACAGCGCGTCGCGTGTATTCTGTGACGAAAAAGAAACAAGTCCGTCGCAGGAGTCGCTATAAGAGTATATTAATATGCAAATTACGGAGCATCCTATCCCGGCTGTCGACGAATGGAAAAAATAGGTTCTGCCGATAAAAGCAGTTGGTGTTTTCGACTCGGGAAAAAAAAAAATTCGGGCAGTTTTGGCTACGGCGTTCGTGAGTTATTTTCCTGACGCGTTACAAGTGATTTTCTTTCTTTGTGTTGTGAAAGCCACAAATTTGCTTTGAGAACGCTTACTCTTCAAGCTATTTCGGCATTTACTTTGTCTCTCGCAAGATGGCGGAAAGACCGTTCGATATAAAACTGATCCCCGAATTCAGTGGTGATACTAGTGGACAGTCTGTGGTTGAATGGATCGAAAAGGTGGAACTGGTCTGCGAATTATGCGAGATATCGAAGATTGATCGGATTCTTCCTCTGCGATTGAATGGCGGTGCCCTTGCTGTGTATAGGCAGCTGAGTAAAGAACAGAAAAGTGACATTGAGCAAATAAAGCACGCTCTACTAACCGCGTTTGGAACTGACCGGTTCGTGGCCTACGACCAATTCCAGGCACGGCGTCTGCGACCTGGCGAGACAGTAGACATATATTTGGCAGAATTAAAAAGCTCGCCGTTCCAATTGCACCGCTTCCTGAAGAATGGATGACATGTGCCTTCGTTTCTGGATTGCCCAGTCATGTTAAGCAGATACTCCGCGCATCATCCAGAATGGAAGACCTGACGCTCAATCAATTGTTGACCAGAGCCCGTGCTGTCATGATCGACGAAAAAGAGGCTGATGAACCAGTGGCCGCAGTTATTCAACCAATTGAAGTCAAAGAAGGTCCGACCCCAGCCATTCGTCACCATGGCGTTGCCACCTGCTATCGGTGCTCTGGGCCGAATCATTTTGCCAGAGACTGCCGCTATCAACGCGAAGAAATGCGCAGCGGGTCGGCGCGAAAGGCACGTCTCGATCTACGATGCTTTCAATGTCAGAAAGTAGGTCATATTGCCTCTAAGTGCCGGGAAATGGAATGGGGACGCGACGTCAGCGCCGGTCTCTTCCCGCACCGAGCATGAAAGTGGCGCTCCCTGTGATTAAGGTACGCATCAATGGAATAACGCGTACCGCGTTAATAGATTCGGGCTGCTCTCGGTCACTCACCAACGGTTCGATTTGCCGACAGTGGAGCAGACAAAAGATGGACGTACTAACGGCTGATGGAAAGGCTCTCAGAAGCCGGGGAGTTGGAAACATCAAACTCAGTATTAACAACGGTGACCCTGTCACAGTCAGTGTGTTGGTCGTGGACAGCGCGTTATTAGGTTTCGATCTGCTCCTTGGGATGGACATTATTAAGGAGCTGGGCGGCGTACGCATTACAGAGGCAGGCAAAGTCAAGTTTTCTGATCCGCCCATCTGTGCTACTTTGAAGATCAACGAGCCCGACTTTAGCGCAGAGTTCGACCAAAGGACGAAGACATGGACAGCATTTTGGAAATGGTCGGAAAATAACCCACCAGAAAAGCTCCAGAACCGAGTGTCAGAATATTCGGTGCCCGAACGCGTCAAGGAAGAATACCAGCGCGAATTGCAGGTGTGGCTGGATAACGGATGGCTGACTCCGTATCCCGAGGAAGAGCTTGGTCCTCCAAGAGGCCTCATCCCGTTGATGGCCGTGGTACAAAAGAACAAGGGAAAGGTGCGCCCTGTACTAGATTATAGAGAACTGAACGAACATGTAGACACATACACAGCTCATGCTGATGTGTGTGCACAAAAATTGAGAGAATGGCGAACGAAGGGATCCAATGTCTCTGTGATTGACCTTCGAAAGGCCTACTTGCAGGTACGCGTGCACCGGTCACTGTGGCCATTTCAGACGGTGATCCTTAATGGGACGAGGTACTGCTTAACCCGAATGGGATTCGGACTCAATGTGGCGCCGGCCATCATGAAAGCCATCGTGGATGCTGTGCTATCCCAGGATGAGACAATTCGTCAAGTGACGTCAGCCTACATTGATGACATCTACATCAACGAAACCTTAGTACCCGCTTCACAGGTGAGAAAACATCTTGCTGACTTTGGGCTCGAATGTAAAAACCCAGAACGACTGGAGGATGGTGCTCGGGTGCTCGGCTTGCAGGTCTGGGGGGAGCACAACATGCTTTACTGGAAACGTGGAAGCGAGCTCCCGGACATTCCCAAACACATGACCCGACGCAGCGTGTTTTCGTTATGTGGAAAGCTGGTGGGACATTTTCCCGTGGGCGAGTGGATCCGCATTGCAACTGCATTTATTAAACGTAGGGTGACTGCTGTCACTTCCGGCTGGGATGACACAACAAATGATGCCCCCTTAGACACATGATAGCGGAAGTCATTACTAGGGTGCGTCAAGACGACCCCCGTACGTGGTAAATGGTGCGTTGACGGATGTGAATTTAACGTCTGGGTCGACGCGAGCTCCCTTGCAACAGGAGTGTCTCTTGAAGTAGGTGACACTGTCGTGGAAGATGCGTGTTGGTTGCGTCCCGAGAAAGATACGCAACATATCAACCTGTCGGAATTAGACGTCGTTATCAGGGGAGTCACCGCAGCCCTTCAATGGAATGCAAAGGTATTGCATTTATTCACGGATTCCGCATGCGTGTATAAGTGGATATCAGACACTCTTACGGGGAAGGCTAGGATACGTACAAAGGCTGCGAGCGAGATGCTCATTCGAAGGAGGCTAGACACACTGGGAAAGTTGGTAAGTGAATACCACTTATCCGTAGACATACAGCTGGTCAGATCACAGCAGAACAAGGCCGATACTTTAACAAGGGTACCCCAAAAATGGCTTGACGCTATTAAGAAAGAGGTAGAGCCGGTAGAACATGTCTGTGTAACATCAGCGAGCAACTATAACTCAGATTTACTAAAATCTGTGCATTGCCAAAGCGGACATCCCGGTGTAAAACGGACCTTATATTTCGTGAGGCAGATTTATCCCTCCGTATCCAAAGGTGCTGTCAGGGCAGTGGTCAGAGGATTCAAAGAGTGTCAGTCCATCGACCCAGCACCTGTGCAATGGCAAAAAGGACAAGTGAGTGTAAGCAAGGTGTGGCACCGTGTTGGAATGGACATCACCCATTATAACGGACATCACTATTTAACCCTGATTGACTGTGGCCCAACCCGGTTCACTATTTGGCGGCGTCTGCGTCGACAGGATTCCCCAAGCGTCATTGACCACTTGGGGTCATTGTTCTTTGAACGTGGACCTCCGACGGAACTCCTCACTGACAACGACACTGCATTCCGCAGTGGACTATTCAAAGATTTTGTGGCTTCGTGGGGAGTACACCTCAGATTTCGCTGCGCGTATGTCCCATCAGGGAATGGCATAATCGAGCGATGTCATCGGAGCATCAAAAGAATCGCTGCTAGGAAGCAGTGTTCCATAATGGAGGCGGTGTATTGGTACAATGTTACTCCGAGAGACAATAATGTATCGCCCTCAACTGCGCCAGCCAACATGATTTATCAGTACAAAGTCCGGCTACGAGGCATTGACGCAACGCGTTCAACTGAACGGATAAACAAACGAGCGCCGTATGACTTGGGCGATCGCGTGTGGTGAAATCTCCACATAGCCGGTGTACAACCCGGTACCGGGTGGGGCATGTCACTGGACTAAGTAACTCGCGTTCTGTGCTGGTTGATGGCATACCAAGACACATAAAGGACTTGCGTCACTATGTAGGTACAGATACGTCAACAAGTGACACTAGCAGTGAGTGCTCAGAAAGTGAACAAATAATTACCATCGGAGGTAGGGCTAGCACCTCTTCAGATGGTGAAGACTCTGTGCGTGAGGTTGTCAGACCAGAAGAATCCTCAGAAGAAAATCTTCAGAACATTCTTCAGATGATGAAGACTCTGCGCACGAGGTTGTCAGATCAGAAGAAACCTCAGAATATAACACACAATCTCCTCCAACAGTCGCCCCGCTCCGGAGAAGCTTAAGAATAAAGAGGCCCGCCCATGAGTGTCACTTATGTGACAGGGGGAGTGTAGTGAACGAGATAATCAAGTACCCCGGAAAAAAGTTCGTGTTTTGTGTGCGATCTGCCGGGGAGGGATTGCCAAAAAGTAGTCAGCAAAACTCTTATAGCGACTTACCTCGTCAACCCAAGCGACAGCGCGTCGCGTGTATTCTGTGACGAAAAAGAAACAAGTCCGTCGCAGGAGTCGCTATAAGAGTATATTAATATGCAAATTACAGAGCATCCTATCCCGGCTGTCGACGAATGGAAAAAAATAGGTTCTGCCGATAAAAGCAGTTGGTGTTTTCGACTCGGGGAAGGAAAATTCGGGCAGTTTTGGCTACGGCGTTCGTGAGTTATTTTCCTGACGCGTTACAAGTGATTTTCTTTTTTGTGTTGTGAAAGCCACAAATTTGCTTTGAGAACGCCAGATGGCGAACAATCTAACCACATTGATTAAATAAAGGCTTCAATTCATTGAAGGTTATCGCAATCAATAGATACCTGAAGAAGGGCAGAGGTCACAGTGTCTAAAATATTGTGATAATAACAAAGAAGAGGACATTAGCCACTCCCAGTTGCAGACACCAGCTCAGGCACATTTGTGTTCAACACCGACAGAGAATATCTGTGGTTTATACTGACTTGTGTCTTTGTGCTATCCCAACCAACGACAGCTACCAAATACTTTTGTCTACCCAGTTTCACTTACAAGGTGTGGATCAACCTATGGCAGGGTTTTCAGGCACTTTCCAAAGTTGCTGCATGCTGGAATCGATCTCCACACTGGTAACATCATGGAATCAACTTTCTGTCAAATTGATCATAGTGAGATTCCAAACTGGATTTCATAACTTTAAATACTCTAACCACTGTGCCCACACATTATATATATATATATATATATATATATATATATATATATCTGTTTATACATTATTTTATTATTTTAATAGATACAATTTATTTTTATAAATATAAATTAATTTATGTAAATGGTCTGACTTTTATAATTGAACAGAATTAATTACATTTTTCCAGCTTGAATGTTTGAGAAATTTCACAGAAAATATGCATTCTCCAGTAGGAACTAAACCTGTAATATAGTCTGACATACTGTTACTATTCAGACACAGAGAAGCATCTGTCTAGCAAAGTGCAAATTACTGTTTATAAACACACACCTTCAATGATTTTTTTTCAATTGATCATTTCTGTTCACAAAACATATTTTAATGCAAACAATGACAACATATTATGAAATTGAATAAGTCTGACAATTATTTAATATATTTTCTACTTAGAAAAATAAACATATAAAAATAATGTACAAACAGAAATTATATTAAATAATTGCTGGACTTAATACATTTCATAATATATGTATGTATAATACATTATACATCCAAACACCACACACACACACACACACACACACACACACACACACACACACACACATATATATATATATATATATATATATATATATATATATATATATATATATTAAAAAAAAAACATTGGTGGAAACAACAGACAAGTTTCCAAGACCTAAAACTCTTATCCAGATCCAGTCTTGGATAAAATCGACAATACTGACAAAAGGAAAGAGAAAAATGGCCAAAAAGCAAACTTACCTACTTAGTAAAGAGCTTGAAGTCTAGATTGCCTAAACCAAGCAAAAAATGCTTACCAATGTTAAATCCTATGAAAGGATAGCGCTAATTGTAACTCAAGTTTCACACCCACACAATTTTCAGATTACTTGGTTGCTTCCTCAAGGCAAGAGAAATCATCTTCCTCTAGCTATGGGTTTGTTTAGCCTATAGCTAGAGGAAGATGTGCTCTCTGGATTGATACCTTTTCCAAGGGTATCAGTGCAAGTTGAATGAAACAGAATAACGTGTGAATTGGAACATTAATTAAAGAAAGAAACTAAAATGGTGTTTTTTGATTAATTTGCACATCTATCTATCTATCTATCTATCTATCTATCTATCTATCTATCTTTATTTGTTCCTACCTCAAAGACCAAGCTAGTTACATTCCATCATTGCCAGTCTGACCCTGAACTACCATTAATCAGGACAAACGAAGTTCTTCTCAGGAAATCACTGTGCCTTGAAAGACTATTGTGCCTCAGACCCACACTTGACTTCAAGTGGAACTCATACATTTGTTTCACTGCTATGGATACAAGTAAAATAGTTGGCTTCCTGTACTGGTTCCAGTAAGTACCTGACTCCTCCTGATATCCTCCACCTTTACAAGAGACAGGTTAGGCTAAAACTGTTGCCATATTTGGGCAAAAGCTACCCAGAACTCTCCAGCCTTGATAGAGTCCAAAAGCATCTCGGAGCCCTTGTGGGTGATGAATTATTCTCCACCCTCCAACCTTTCTCACGCAGGTGGGATGTGGCAAGGAACCTAAAATGGTTGTTTTCAATTAATTTGCACAAGAATCTATCTATCTATCTATCTATCTATCTTAATCTGTTCCTACCTCAAAGACCAAGCCAGTTACATTCCATCATTACCAATCTAATTCACTTTCTGTGCCATTACACCATCCATGTCTCCTAATTTGGTATGCATCCTGTAAATGCAGTACAAGTAAATATTTTATTTATTTTTCACTTTATTCATTTATTTTGATTCATTTTGACAAAAAAGAACAAATCAAAATGATCAAGTGGTTAGAATGTTGAACTGAACCCTTTATTTTGCTCACTGGGATAGACTGTTCTAGTTCCACATGCCATGTCAAATGGATGTCAGTTATCAGTTATCTCCTGTTCATTCCCCTCTCCAAGTTCTCCACTGCCTTAACCATGTATTGAACTCACACTCTTTGGGTCCTGTCACTGGATCTAACCAACATCTTTATCCACTGTGCCATGTGTCATTAAAGGACATCTGTTTATCAATTCCTAGATATTATAAACCTAATGTCTTCAGCATCCATTTTTTTTACTAGTGCTCATATTGCAATTTTTGCTGTTATCATTCCATGATTTTACCAGAGCTCACATTGCAATTTTTGTTGTTATTGCTTTTCTCTGGCACTCCTTATTACTGGTTCCCATATTGTATTCATTTCTATGCTTGGTCGGCTCAGGAGATCTTTGTGGGCTAGCATATGTGCTGATTTGTTAATTTTATAGAGTATAACAACAAAAAATTGCAATATGAGCTCTGGTAAAAACATGGAATGATAACAGCAAAAATTGCAATATGAACACTGTTAAAAAATGGTTACTGAAGACATTAGGTATATAATACCTGGAAATTCAGATACTGATGTCCTCAAGTACACATGGCACAGTGGATAAAGGCATTGGTTAGTAACAGGACCCAAAGAGTGTGAGTTCAATACCTGGTTAAAGCAGTGGAGAACTTGAAGAGAGGAATTAACAGGAGATAACTGTAACATCATTTAAACATGGCACGTGTAACTAGAACTTCCGCAGTAACCAAAAAAGTTTTCATACGGTGTATAATACTGACTGGTCAGATTTTTTTTAATTTGTCATTCTATGAGGGAGATATGGATTCATGTCTTTTCCAAGGATCTTGTATCTTGTTGGCACTCCTGCTTTTTTTAAAAACACCTGGAAAAAAACTTAACCAGCATTGTTGTAAGACTAGTTCAGGATATAAAGAGGCTTCAAAAGCCGAGTATCTTTTCTGTGGTCATAATCAGCTAAAACAAGCTTTGTGCCTGATCCTGCTCAAGTGAGGACTGGGTAAAAATTGACCAATATTTTCACCGATGACCGAAGTGTATGTGCTTGGTTACCCCACATTAAATAACTCTTGGTGGAGAGACATCGGTAAATAGCTGTATTCCATGACCCAGAGACTATAATCAAAGTGTAGTATCTCTTCCACCAACTGGTGACCGTTTGCTCACAGACATCAGCAGCAGTTCCAGCTAGCCAGCTATCATCATCTCCAGCTTGCTATTGGCTGTCACCCCATCCAGCTTCAGCTCCTGCTGCTCCACTAGGTCTCCAATTTCTGTTGTTCCAGCCATCCTTGCTAATAATATGCAATAAACTGTATTTTTCTGGACAACATTCTCTACTGACGACAAAACTGTCCTTTTAAGGACAACACTCTCTAGTGACTATGAAACTGTCCTTCTTAAGACATCCATTCTCTACTGATCACAAAACTGTCCTTTTAAGAACAACCCTCTCTAGTGACTATGAAACTCTCCTTCTTAAGAGATCCAATCTCTACTGACCACAAAACTGTCCTTTTCAGGACAACCCTCTCTAGTGACTATGAAACTGTCCTTCTTAAGACATCCACTCTCTACTGACCACAAAACTGTCCTTTTCAGGACAACCCTCTCTAGTGACTATGAAACTGTCCTTCTTAAGACATCCACTCTCTACTGAGCACAAAACTGTCCTTTTCAGGACAAGACTCTCTAGTGACTATGAAACTGTCCTTCTTAAGACATCCACTCTCTACTGACCTCAAAACTGTCCGCCTCATGACAACACCATTTTTCACCCTCTACATGAGCCTTGCCTGGTTCACATGAACATTATCTTTGTTTATGTATTTTCTTTAACAAAAATAAACTTGGCAATATTTATTTTTACTCAAATCATCCTTTTGCTTCTTGTTGTCTTCCATCATTCAATATCTCTTTGTTGGCCTGTATACCACCCACAAGAAGGGCATTAACAAGAAGTAAACAAGACAGTATCGAGTAGAAACTGTATGATCTCAACATGGCTAATTCACTTTTCGCACTGATATTCATAACACTATCTGCACTTCCATAAGTAGGGAGTGGCTATGTACATATATATACAGAGAAGATTATTATTTTTTTCAAATGACGTTCGCCCTGAAAAAGGTTCAAGTGCCAGAGAAGGTAGAGAGTTACATAGTAAGAGGTACCACCACAAACAAGGTGGTAATATCAACAAGATGCAAGGAGCCACTAGAGGGGACTTGAAACCCAATCCTGAACAAGAAACAAGAGATAAATTTCTAATCTTGTTCAAGAGATTGGGGTGGAGTGTGAACTAGGCAAACCTATCTACTCCTATTGAGGAAAGAAAATGTAAATAAAAGTTATCATTGGAGAAGAAGAAATAAAGTGACAAACTTACTAGCTGGACATCGGGAGGTAGAAAGTAAGCAAAAGCCTGTAAATAATTTAGAATAGAAAATGTACACTTGTGGTAGAGCAAAAGATAGATCAAAGAGAGGATGCAGTAGAAAATAATTGTGCATTCCTTATTGGTTTTTTATGCATATGAAACTGAGCAATGGTTGTATAAGATTAAAATATAAAATGAATTGGCAATGAAGATTAGAAAGGATGAGGGAAAAAATGAGAAGATACAGACAAAGTGTAGGGCAAAAACAAAGACACTATTTACATTATTCAGATTATTGTCCTCATCTTTGTCCCCATATTTATTACAATATTTCGGCCATTGTATGCTCCGACCTTCTTCAGGTGGTTGAAATGTCGAACTGAACCCTTTTATTTCGTTCACTGGGGTAGACTGTTTTAGTTCCACGTGCCATGTCTAACGGATGTCAGTTATCAGTTATCTCCTGTTAATTTCCCTCTCCAAGTTCTCCACCGCCTTAACCAGGTATTGAACTCACACTCTTCCCTCAAAAACCCCTCTTTACTCTTACTTTTCGCTCCCTGTAACCTCTTGCATGCTAATAATAAGAGTAAAGAATACTGTGGAGATTGTGGGTGCATTAGGGAGACTTGCTGTCACTTATTCTCCAATGCAAACAAGCTGATATTATTGGTGTGAAAAACATATAATAGTGATTACAATTAATATTGAAGAGAGTGCTGGAACATTGGAGAGAATTGGTGTGACTTAATTGCGAGTGTAAACAACTCAATATTATTGATATGAAAGCTCATATAATAATTATAATTAATATTGAGGAGAGTGCTGAAGCATTGGGGAGTCATGATCATATTTAATCTGCAGGTTAAACAGCCAGATATTATTATTGGGAAAAATTACATAATAATAATAATGATAATACTGAGGTGAGATCTGGGGAGACTTGCTGTCATTTACTCTCCAGAGTAAAGCACCAAATATTATTTTTGTGAAAATCATATAATAATAATAATATTAGTAAGGAATACTGAGGAGAGTGCTTGAGCATTGGGGTGATATGCTATCGATTAATATCCAGTGTAAACAACCAGATATTATTGCTGTGAAATATCATATAATGATTGTAAAGAATATTGAGGAGTACGCTGAAGCATTGGGAAGACATGCTTACACTTAATCTCCAGGCTGAACAATGAGATATTATTGCTGTGAAATATCATATAATAATAATTGTAATGAATACTGAGGAGAGTGCTGGAGTATTAGAGAGACTTTCTGTCCCTTAATCTCCAGTTTAATGAACCAGATAGAATTGGTGTGACAAATGATATAATAATAATAGTAAAGAATATTGGGGTAAGTGCTGGAGTATTTTGGTAACTTGCTGTTAATTCATCTCCAGTGTCAAACACCAAATAGCATGAAAAATCATATAATAATAATTCTAGAGAATACTGTGGAGAGTTCTAGAATACTGAGGAGACTGGCTGTTTATCTTCTATCAAAACCCAAATGATATCCTTGAAAGCAGCAAAAGTAAAATTCTGTTGTTTTGAACTTTGAGTTTGTGTTTTTTATTCTTTAAAAAAATATTGATGTTTTTTCTCGAAAAACGCTTTCAAATAATGTTGTTTATTGCCATTTTAATCTTTCCACCTGGTACATAGATCTTTCACTCATATGCATATGCAAATTATCTTCTACAATGACATTTTCTTGTTATTTCAAAAGTTTTGACCTTATTCACTAGCCATACTTTGAAATATATATGCTGGGGGCCAGTATGAACAACCATAAGCCAACACCTGCAACCTAAATGCATCTATCTCTTGGTACATTTTTTAGATAGTCAGCACTAAGATGAAAATTATATATCTATATTTTGTTTGGTTTCACTTGTAATTTTCATTTTCTTGTTTTGTTTTCAGTCTTTTTTCTGTTTTTTCTTTCATATTTCATTAATTCTTTTATTTTAGGTCCTATTTTATGCTTTTCCTCTGCTTTTCTCCAAACTTGAACCTTTGTACCCACAAAAAAATGGAGTGTCACTAGGACAGTTTTTTCATTGACACTGCTATTATTATAACTACCTTTACTCCTTGGTAATGTTTATTGATTTAAAAAGCAATGATTAGTATTGTAATAAAACCTAAACATATGAAAGTAAATTTATGCATTTTCTTTTTCTTGAGAATTTACAAAAAAAAAACAAATATTATTTATTTATTACATTGTTTATTTACACAAATGGTTGGCAAAATATTGCCTAATTGCCAATTGATTCAATCTTTATAAAATGGCACATAAGTTTTTGCTTATAATTGGTTTACCTATTTTAATGATTTAATAAATGTTTATAAATTTATGAATAAAAATATGTTTTCATGTTTATTTCTTCATAAATTAGTTAAAGATAAATACTACATTGATTTAGTTTTGTGTTAGTTTTTACAATGTTGTAAATATAAAATTTTTCTTGTAAATAAGCAATGTAATAAATAAATAATGTTTAATACTTTGCTGTAAAAAATTTACAAATTCACATTCATCATATGTTCAGATTTTATTACAGTCATGTGAGATACCAATTTTTTCATGACGACATTCTACTTTTAGTAAAATTAAATAAAAATTAGTTCATTCTTTATGTTTTATTAAGTTATATATACCAATAGAATAATTTATAACTAAAAATCAATAATAAATGTTAATGCTATATTAATAATAATTCAACAATTGAGTCACTATATATATCTTAGAATGGAAATTTATGCCTCCCACAATTTTATATGATACCTATATATCTATATGATTATATATCTATATGATGTCTATATATCTATATATATTTAGGCCTTTCCTGGGGTCTGAAATGAAGAGGTTTTGAATTTATATTCATAGTAAGTTAAAAAAATGAGAGATAATTCTCATATGGTTAAAATTTCAATCAATTCAATGATATTTTTCCATATATTTATGTCTAGTATAAAGTGGACCTATGTCTACTTTTTGAGTCAAGAGTAAAATGGACCTAGTTTACTTTTTTAGTCTAGTATAAAGTGAACCCATGTCTACTTTTTGAGTCAAGAGTAAAATGGACCTAGTCTACTTTTTTAGTCTAGTATAAAGTGGACCTATGTCTACTTTTGAGTCAAGAGTAAAATGGACCTAATCTACTTTTTGAGTTTAGTATAAAGTAGACAAATGTCTACTTTTTGCATCAAGAGTAAACTGGACCTAGTCTACTTTTTCAGTCTTGTATAAAGCGAATCTATGTTTTCTTTTTTGAGTCAAATTCTAACATGGCCCTCTGTCTGTCTTTTTTAATGTAGTGCAAACTGTCTACTGTCTTTTTTTTTTATTTATTTCACCCCTAGTAAGGCAATAAAACCACTGAGTTGCAAGACATTACTGAGTGTTAGCTAATATGAGAATAATACTATTAAGGGTGGAGAACAATAATAGAACAAGAATTAATAAGACAAAATATAATGATTGACATTATATTTTAAGTTTCTGAAGATCAAAATTGGCTGTGAAGCAAGAAGCTAGAAGAAAATTCTATAACCAAGAAGTATGTGAGAAGAAACTATTAGCATAGAACTTACGGTTTACATCAAAAGGCATTTCAACTATAAAATTATGAGACCTTGTCGACAATCTAGTACTGGCCTTAAATTCATAAAGTTTAGGTACCAGAGAGGAAAGTTCATCTGAACAATCATGAAAGTATTTATCGTAAAGGCACAGGAAAGCTACGTTAGAGTAGTGGGAAAGTGACTGAAGCAGAGATAGCAGGTCAGAATCAATAGCCATTTCAAGTGTAAAATGATGAGACCTTTCTCCCAATCTAGTACTGGGCTTAAATTCATAAATCTAGGTACCATAGAGGAAAGTTCATCAGAACAATTACAATGAAAGTTATTGTGAATTTTTCCTATAAGATATTCAATATTAAATAGTCTAAAAAGTATTGTATGTCAAGAAATTAACCAATCCATTCTGGATGATATTAAAATACCTTGCCATTGAAAACTCATCTTCAGGTATATTTTTTGTAGTTAAAAAATACTAATAATTATGTTGTAGGTATCTGTTTATCTCGTAAGATAAAGATTGTGCCCTGTTTGGTCCAAATTCAGTCCTTTGTTGGTAAGACTGTTGTGAACTCTCCAGGGTACAGGCCTGGGAGATGGTATATAAAGGCCATGCACTGCTACCAGACTAATTACTCCCCTCCCCTACACACATTCATACATACCAACAAGATCCAAAGGAATACAGGGTGTTACATTTGAGGCCAGCTTACTAACAGTTTTTGCCAGTAAGTTGTTGGTGCTGACTACTAGCCACGCCTGGGTCTTCATTGTTGGTTTTCTGACTGGATTTACTTCCATAGCCTTTTTCATGTTTGGATATGGTATTTACTTGATTCCCACTAAATCAAGATATGACACAAGGTTGATTAACGTGGGAGACCCGAGTGTTTCCACTCATAGGCCACTGGTCAAAATATTAGTCATAGCTTGTCCAAGCTGGTCAGAGCCTAGTCAAAGCTGGTCATAACTTGTCCTAACAGGTCCAGGCCGAAGCCAGTCCAAGCTAGTCAAAGCTTGATCGAATCTCAGTCTTCCACCAAGAACCGATCCATTAATTGTCAAAACCCCCAGCCAAAAGGCCGAGGAGAAATAATGACCACAAGACAGGATTTTCTTTCCCCTAGATGGACTGCCTTCTTGGGTTGTCAAGGTTCATCTTCTCAAAGAAGTTGGTTATGAGATGCCAGTTTTCCACTTTTGCCAATTCTCTGGAACTGGATTTAATTGTCAAAGCTTATTTGAGACACATGCCACAGAAGCATTTATAAACAGTGCGAGCTTGTCCCCTCAGTCACATCCAGCTATGACAATTTTTGTATTATATATAATGTACTTATATAAACATAATATACATTATTGTTTTAGAAGCTCACCCCCACCCCCAAAAAATATAAAATTTTTAAATATATTAACATTAGATAAACAAAAATACTAGAAAGCAAGATAAATTATGAAAAAGTCATGCAAACACAAATACTGAATCTGCGCTGGGTAAGACAATAAACTACATCCAGCAGCAAGGCCTCTGATCATGAGATTTTGAGGAGCGTGGAACCAGCTCTTAATTGCTTGACCTGGGGGTGGTAGCACCTGTTAGGGGGTCCCATCTATGGACAAATAGTTAACCCCTAAACTGGGGGTCAAAAACACTTTCAAAGTGTAAAAATAGGTTTTAATATCAGAAATACATTTCTGTAAAAATTATTACCAGCAATGAATTTTTGAAGGAAAAATTATTACCAGCAATACATTTTTGGAAAAGAAAAAATATTAGCAGCAATACATTTTTGAAAAAAAATATTACCAGTAATAAAAATCTTGTCAGCATTGAATAACCCATAGAGGTTGATATCCCATAAAACAAACCAAACCAAACCCAACATTACTCTCTCCATCCATCAGCAGTTTTAATAATTCACAGAATTAATAAGAACAAAATCTTTAAATCAAAACTTCAAAGTATCCCCTTACGTGTTTGTACTTCTTCCCAAAATTTGGTTCTGGTTGGTCAATGTATGGTTATTTTAAAGGGTGTGATGGACAAACTAATCGAAATCACAGAATTTTATATATAGACTAGCAGCATGGCCCGGCATTGCCCGTGCTTGATTAAAAAATCGTGCTACTCATACAGCAATCACTATCACTTGACTTAAAATATTTCTGCCCTTCCTTGCCTTTAAAGGGGTGCCCTTTGCCATGCTGATGTTGCTACATGCCTTAATTCTTGCCTATCTCACACTGCAAATTTTTTCTAAGCTCTATACTAAACATTAAATCTGTTACGAAAAAGAACTAAACAAAATGAACACAAAATGATCAGCTTTAAAAAGGACTCGTAACTGGAAAACCGAATGAAAAAAAAAGAATGTTAACAACAAATACTTTTTTTTCAGACCCAACCCAGTTCTGCGGAATCAGAATCAACGTTGAGTTTAAGCAAGCAAATGAGCCAATTGGAGTAAAGTACCATGCAGATTTAAATTTTTCCCACTTGTGATGAATGCAGCTATCAAATTTTTTTGCCTGCTCACATGCTAGTTAACATTCATGTCAGTCAGCTGTTGGCTCTCATGCTGGCCAATAGAATCTTCCTGCCTATTCGTGGCAGCCAGCTATTGGCTCTCACTCTGGCCAGTACACAATAGCTGCAAACTACATGAAAATTGCCGTAGAAGCATGAAAAAATCGATTATTTCCACTATTGATGGGAGTTGGGAAATGCAAAGTCAGTCTTGGCCTTCCCACTAACTTGGAGCATGTGCATGTAAATTTTGGTGCAAAAAAAATTGCGGCCGTGCATTCGTTACACACACACATCCTGCCTTTTATAGATAGAGATTAAAGAGCCAATAAAATATAAAACAAGAGACATTTATCCAAACATGTTTTTCTATATTAAAGTTAATCAAACATAAGGCTCAGAATCCATTTAAAGTAGACGTTTCCTGTTAAAATGTTTATAATGAATGATTTGTGATATTAGTGAAAGAGATGATTTGAAATGTTCACAGGGACGAATTATCCTCATTCTCTTTGTATTCAATTGGAAAGAACCGCTACATATGTTGAACATACTCCCGAGATAATGCTTCTCCATTGACTACAATCTTAGCTTCATCAAATCTTGGGTCAACCATTATCTCTCTTAACTACCTTCACAATATACACTTACATCCATAAAACAACCTCTCACCCTGTCGGCTGGGGCTTCAGAATACACCGACTTCACATCTGCAGTGGGGAAAGAGCCCCCCCCCGACCAAATGAGGCGTCCTGGGTAAGGCAATAAACTACATCCAACAGCAACTCTGATCAGGAGGTTTTGAGGAGCATGGAACCACTTTTTAATTGCTGGTGTTCCCAGGTCCACCCTGACCAGGGGTGGTAGCATCTGTTAGGTTTCCAACTATGGGCAAATAGTTAACCACAAACTGGGGTCAAAACACTATGAAAGTGTAAAAATAGGTTTTAATACCAGAAATACTCTTTTGAAGAAAATAAATATTACCAACAATACATTTAAAAAAAAAAATTACCAGCAATACATGTTTGAAAAAAAATATTACCATCAATAAAAATCTTGTCAGCATGAAATAACCCATTGAGTTGTTGATATACCGTAAAACAACCCTTATTAAACCAAAATATTGAAAAGTTTGTTAACTTTGATAAATGAAACTGAAAGTGAAAATGTAAATATATATTGGTATTTAAGTTTAAAATACTCAATGATTATGAAGTCATTATTTATGAAATACAATAAAATAATTTATACAACCTTTTTGACAGCAATAACATCTAAACTGTTAATTGATAAGAAATGAACATGAATTGAAAATTCAAAATTGATACAATATAACTCTAGGTAAGCAAAAACAGAAAATAAAAATACAATAAATGATCCTCAGGATAGATGTACAAAAACAAATACTGAGCTGTCAACTGTAGAAAAAGTTGAAAGAAATAATAACTGTATTGTATGTATATATATATATATATATATATATATTAAAAAGAAGAGGGGTGCCGCAAACGTTTTTGGTTGTAATGTGGATTTATTGAGAAAAAATATTATACTTTGTTTTACATAATTTCACGACACGTGTTTCTGGTCTATACGGATGTTGACAACTTAAAAAGAAGTACGTGTGTGTGTGTGTGTGTGTGTGTGCATGTATGTGTGTGTGTGTGTATGTGTGTGTACTGGTTCCATGTAGCTTGGGAAATATGTGTGTATATGTGTGTGTGTACTGACTACTTGTGGTGGGATAGTGTGTATGTGCGTATGTGTGTGTATGCGTGTATAAGTACAAATAAGTTTACTTAATTCCTCGTAGTAAGGAAATATACGACGCATATATACACGCATGCTGACAGGAACACGCCAAAATAGAAACAGATCCAAGAGCACATAGAGGTCACTAAAACATTAAAAGATTAAATGCCGATAACTACTCACTGGACAAACCTTAATTGTTTTATGACCCTTCACGCAGAACTCTTCATTGACAATTCTAGAAAAGAAAATTCGGATTGCCAACACACAAACAGAATGTCTCATATCGAGAATATTCCACATTGAACATGAAGAAAAATTAATTATTTTTAATAATATGTAAAAATCTCCACTTTCACCTGAAGACGGTTGAGACCAGACCAGAAACACGTGTCGTGAAATTATGTAAAAAAAAAGTATAATATTTTTTCTCAATAAATCCACATTACAACCAAAAACGTTTGCAGCACCCTCTTCTTTTTAATATACATACTTTTCTCTCGTTGGAACCACTACAACATATTTCTTTTATATATATATATATATATATATATATATATATATATATATATATATATACATTGTTTATTATTATTTCTAATTATTATGTAGTCAAACTGATATTGGATATTGAACCATGTACCCTGAAGTTTCCAGTTCTGTACTCTCACCACTAAGCCTTTCATTCAAAATTTCATGGAAAAATGGTGGAATGAAAGAAACTATCTTGGATGTATTAAGTATTGATGCCTGTGCAAGAAATAATAGGAGAAACTATTTACCATGTGTATTTCTCAAGGGTCAGTAGGCTTAAGAGCTAGAATATAAAAAAAGGAAAGGGAATAGAGAGTAGCCATATTGGCTCAGGGGTGCTATTGGCTTTATGATCTATAAAATAGTGAACATATTCATGTTAACTGCTGGGTGCTGCATTTATACTGACAACAGTTCAATTAGGGGACTTTGAAATGAAAAATTACCCCCACGAAAATGGTTCGATTTTCTTTCAATTTATACTGCATCAGTGATTAATTTGATAGGCAGAGATGTATAAATAAATAAATAAAAGACAATAAAAGAAAGAAGAAGAAAACTGAATGAATGATAAAGAAGGAGTAAAAGTAAAAGAAGTGGTCACAAAAAATGAAAAAAAACTAGAAAGAAAAAAAAAATGAGTGAATAACAGCAAAAGAAAGAGAAGACAATAAATATGACTAGTGATATTTCTCTTTCCTTTATAGCTCCAGTGAGGTGTGAATGAAAATTTGCTGTTGGCTTCACCGACAGCTGCACATAGAGCCTCTTCGCTATGATTTATATGCAGGGGAGTGGAACTCTTTAGCTCCTCAAGTTATTTTTATTCTTTCCTCTTTCTCCTTCTCATTGGTTCCTCTTCCTTTGTTTTCTTGTCGCTTTTCCACGAGAGATTAGCAAATATGATTTTAGCAGTCAATGATGCTAAATGGTTGACTGAACAGAATTCATATCAAGGATTTGATTTAAAGTAGTCAGAGAGTTTCACTTTCCACCCTATCCCCTCACTATACTTGACAGTTTAGCACTCAGTTGGTAAGATGTCTCCTTGGGGTTTGGGAGATGGCAAGAAAGAGTGGATGGCAAGAACTAATGAAGATTTTGTCAAGAGTTCTTAGAAAAAGAATGGAAAAATCATTTGCAAGGGAAAAAATTGAGATATTAGACAAGTAAAATAAATGAAAAGGAGAGAAAATAAAAACAAAAAAAACTACAGATTTGAAAGAAAAATAGAAAAAATAATTTAAATAATGAAATAAATACACCGTATCCCATCAAAGATGTAAATACTTTTTGTTTAATAATAACAGCTAAGGGTTCTTACCTGAAAATTAATCACTTTCATTACAAAGAATATATGTCAGAATAAAATTGTTGAAAAAAGGTGTGAATATTTACATGGCAATGATGTCTTATTTTATGATTTGAATTTATTTTTTTTTACTATTAGTTCACCAACTATAAGGCCCAAGAGTTACTCAAGGAACAGAGTTAATGAGTGAGATTGGTGTAGTGAGAGAGAAACCAGGGATTATTATTAGGATGAGTGGGATAGATATCAGTTTACCCTGGACATAAAGAGACCAACATTGTGGTCATTAGGGAAGCATTCTCCAGAAAGCAACAAAGCTGTCTAAGAGGAACTTTCTTACATTTGGAATATGGAGGAAAGGAGGGTGATTGTATTGATCAGGGAAGCATTCACTTGGGAATCTGTTCCAAAAGACGACATCTCTTGGGAAGAAGCTTTGAAAATGGAACTTCCTTCTTAACAGTGGAATAAAAAGGTAATGAGTATGGTTCACTCTCGTTCTTTTGGGGATTGTAGCATGGTGTGTCCTAGCAGTAAACGGGGGAACCAAAAAATGGACCTAATCTGAAAATTTGTCATGGAAATAACGACAGAGTAGTGAGAGGCTTGCAATGTTGAATATTTGCAACGAGTAATAGACATGCTGTGAGATAGATAAATATAAATGACAGAACCAGATAGATAGATAGATAGATATGAACAGACTGAGATAGATAGATAGATAGATAGATAGATAGATAGATAGATATGAACAGACTGAGATAGATAGATAGATAGATAGATAGATAGATAGATAGATAGATAGATAGATAGATATGAACAGACTGAGATAGATAGATAGATAGATAGATAGATAGATAGATAGATAGATAGATAGATATGAACAGACTGAGATAGATAGATAGATAGATAGATAGATAGATATGAACAGACTGAGATAGATAGATAGATAGATAGATATGAACAGACTGAGATAGATAGATAGATAGATAGATAATGAATAGAATGAGATAGATAGAGATAGATAGATAGATGAATAATGAATATATATATATATATATATATATATATATATAGATAGATAGATAGATAGATAGATAGATATGAACAGAATGAGATAGATAAATAAATAATGAATAGATAGATAGAATGGATGGATAGATAGATAGATAGATAGATAGATAGATAGATAGATAGATAGATAGAATGAACAGACTGAGATAGATAGATAGATAATGAATAGAATGAGATAGATAATGAATATAGATAGATAGATAGATAGATAGATAGATAGATAGATAGATATCAACAAACTGAGATAGATAGATAATGAATATATATATATATATATATATATATATATATATATAGATAGATAGATAGATAGATAGATATGAACAGACGGATAGATAATGAATACAATGAGATAGATAGATAGAATGAGATAGATAATGAATATATATATATATATATATATATAGATAGATAGATAGATAGATAGATAGATAGATAGATAGATAGATATGAACAGACGGATAGATAATGAATACAATGAGATAGATAGATAGATAATGAATAGATAGATAGATAGATAGATAGATAGATAGATAGATAGATAGATAGATAGATAATGAGTAGATAGATAATGAATACAATGAGATAGATAGAATGAGATAGATAATGAAATATATATATATATATATATATATATATAGATAGATAGATAGATAGATAGATATGAACAGACTGAGATAGATAAATAAATAATGAATAGATATATATATAGATAGATAGATATGAACAGACTGAGATAGATAGATAGATAGATCAATAGATAACGAATATATATATATATATATATATATATATATATATATATATATATATATATATATATATATATATATATATAGATATATAGATAGATAGATTAGAACAGAATGAGATAGATTGAAAATAGACAAATAAAAAGATAGATATTCATATGTGAAAATGAAATACAAAATTTAAGAATCAGAAGTAGATGCATCAATTGAGACAACTGAAATAGATAGATAATGAATAAAATGATATAGATATTAATAGGTTTAGCATAGAATGTTAGAGAGAGATTGAGTACAAATTGAGATAGATAATAAATAGACTGAGATAGATAGATTTTACACATATATACATTATCATCTGAATCCTACAAACTAGAATTATGAGACACTTACACATATAAATGATACACATGAATGCTGCTTTACAAGTCAAATGAACTTGAAGTATACTTAACCAATGAAAATCAAACAAAAATAAATATACCAAATATTTTTTCCTTATCTCATTCTCTGATGAAGCTTTAATAAAAGTGAAACATGTTAGATTTATAAACATTTACTGTTTGTTCTTTTTCTGATCATAAATTTAATGGCAATTATTTATTGTTTGCAAGAGCTGTCCAAGTCAGACATACTTTTTATGAAAGGAACATGAAGGGAAAAGGGATGGTGTGCCACAATGAACATGGCATGGTGGGGGCTCCTAGCTTTGAAAGTCTGAGATGGTGGAACTCTGAAATATAGCTCATGCAAACATCTAGCATAATAGCGACATAGTAGCAACGTTTAATCTGTGAGATAAAGGTTTCAGGGTGGAGAATAATTCATTACCCACAAGGTCACTGAAGAACTTTTGAACTCTGTTGAGATTGGACAGTATTGATCGGGCAGCAACAGCCAAGATATAGCAACAATACACCATTCTTACTTGTAAAAGTAGAGCATGGCAACAGCAGGTATTTTTAAGTATTTTCTGGTGCGATACAAATATATGGACTCCATTTGAGGTTTGGGGTCAGTTTTGGACCCAGTAGGCATTCAAGGCAAGAAACTTCTTTGAGAACATGACCAGCCATCAGGATTGGTGCAGGTTTATGCTCTGCTCCATGGTGAAAACTATTTATAAGTATAGATTTGGATATATTGAATGATACCTGTCATTCTTTTCAGCAAATATCTAAGGTGAATTGATACTGACAAAAATCATTATTATTGAAAAACTCTCAGCTCAACCAACATAAATGTATATATATATATATATATATATGTATATATATTATGGTCAATATATATATATATATATATATATATATATATATATATATATATTATTGTCAATATATATATATATATATATATATATATATATATATATATATATATATATATATATATATATATATATATATATATATATATATATATATATATATATATATATATATATATATATATATATATATATATATATATATATATATATATATATATATATATATATATATATATATATATATATATATATATTTCCAAGAGGATAAATCCAGGTAGAGCTCTATGTACAAGACAGAGCAAGAATATAATATAAAAAGCTTAAACACTAATATTCCATGGTTATAATTTATTATAAATTACAAATTGGCTAATATTACCATTAGTATACAGAAATGAGGAAAACAGATACTACACTTGGTATTTGCTCCTCCCCAACACACATTGAGAAAATATGGAACAAGGCCAGTTTGCATTGGCATCAATATACCACCAACTCTCCCTTTTTGGTGTAATGAGGGAAGTGCTGCCACAGGGTTGGAATCCCCAGGACCAAGCATCCCTCATTTATTTGTTGTGTTCTGTTTGAAGACAGAAACACAATTGAGAGATAAAATTTTGTTTATCCAACTGAAGGCAGATGCTACACTTTGATCTCAGCCTGAAGCCCACAGAGTGAAGGAAAGCTAACTAGAGTAAGACTGGCTGCTTGACCAATGAATGCCAAATGTTTCCATATAAGTTAACGGCTAATATTACCGTTAGCATAATGTAAGTGAATAGTTAAGTATATCCATTTGTTGGAAAGTAAAAGATCAATTGGATTGAACCTTCACTAGTCAGACCTCATTCTTGGTCTCTTAGATGAAGTTCACGCAAGTCAAGAATTGTCTTTAGTATTTCAAGATACTTTTGTGTAATTTTGATAAATATATGTGTTCTTAAAACAATGAAAATGTCAGTATTATTTTCATTTTTGCATAATTTAGACAACAATTTGGCCATCACACCCTATATATATATATATATATATATATATATATATATATATATATATATATATATATATATATGTATTAATAGTTTATTAATATAATATTCAGTTTATATTAAATCCCTAATTTACTTGTGGAGAAGTTAAATATTTAAATTGCTATCAAGCATTCAATCTAGTTTATTTATGGAGTTTTTAAACATTTAAATTACTATCAAACATTAAAATCTGTGTTTATCTAAATTGCCCAAACATCAGGCTATACCCACATTCTCCCTCCTTCAAAATCTTAAGTCCATCTCTTATTTCTTATCTCTTTACTTCCCCCATTTTTCTTTTTCCTTTTTTCTTTTCTCCTTCTTTCTCATATCATTTCCATTGAGTTGACCGATTAAATAGGTCAATGTCTAATCCTTACCCACCTCTTCCTCAATATTAAGTATTGTAATAAAAATAAAAATAAATTTTAAAACTCACCCTTCCCTCTCTAAATTTGACTATGTCTCTCACGCTATACCTCACCACCCTCTCTGTCACCTTTTATAAGCATAATACTGCCCTTTAAAAGTGTAAATTTTAAGTTCATTCTTTCACCTTTGAAAGTGAAGTCTGAAGATCCAGAGAAAAATAAAATCTCTGGTGAAATAAATTATAACTAATGGAACCTTAAAGTGATCTGTGTTTTCTTTAAATTAAATTATTTACTGACTTAACATTGAGCTCTCAGGATTTCCCTCCTTGTGATTATCAATATGGATTACCAAAATTTTTGTTAATTATATATATATATATATATATATATATATATATATATATATATGTATAGGGTTGGTGTACACAGAATAAATTCCAATAGCCAAAAAAAATACTATTCATAAAAGAGTGCTCAATATAGAGTAGAGCAAGTATAATTTATTTGAAAATTATAACATAAATATATTATAAAATCACTACAAAAATAGCCATTTTGTTTTCAACATTTCTGGTGTCATATCAAGTGATTCAACATCATCACTTGATAAGACACCAGAAGTGTTGAAACAAAATGGCTATTTTTGTAGTGATTTTATAAGATATTTATGTTATAATTTTCAAATAAATTATATATATAAACTCTCAGCTCAACGAACATATTTATATTTGATTTGTTTTTGTGTATATTTCATATACCTAATAGTGGGCACTTTATAATGTATATCAACTTTGCCTATATATATATATATATATATATATATATATCTAAAAAGGCAGGATGTGTGTGTGTGTGTGTGTGTAACGAATGCACAGCCACAATTTTTGACAGATTTGCACCAAAATTTACATGCACATGCTCCAAGTTAGTAGGAAGGCCAAGACCAACTTTGGCATTTCCCAACTCCCATCGATAGTGGAAATAATCGATTTTTCATGCTTCTATGGCAGTTTTCATGTAGTTTATGCCATTTACTACTGGCCAGAGTGAGAGCCAATAGCTGGTTGCCGCAAATAGGCAGGAAGATTCTTCTATTGGCCAATGTGAGAGCAACAGCTGACTGACATGAATGTTAACTAGCATGCAAAAAAAATCGATAGCTGCATTCGCCACAAGTGAGAAAAATTTAAATCTGCATGGTACTTTACTCCAATTTGCTCATTCACTTGCTTAAACTTAATGTTGATTCTGATTCCGAAGAACTGGGTTGGGTGTGAAAAAGTATTTGTTGTTAACATTCTTTTTTCATTCAGTTTTTCCACTTACAAGTCTTTTTTTACAGCTTTTCGTTTTGTGTTCATTTTGTTTAGTTCTTTTTTCGTAACAGATTTAATGTTTAGTATATATAGTAGTGTATATATATGAATAAAAAGATGAGAGGAAGAACTATTCTTAGCTGATGTGTTTCATCCTCTGAGAGACTTTATCAAGGCTATGTAGGATTGATTTTCTTGCATGTGTTTGTCTAGATTTTGATAATTATCATTGGAAGAAGCCAACTTCCATTTTGTGAAAAATATTATGGCTTGATAAGTAAAATATTATGGCTTGATAAGTCTAAAATATTATGGCTTGATAAGTAAAATATTATGGCTTGATAAACAAAATAATATGGTTTGATAAGTCTAAAATATTATGGCCTAATAAATAAAATAATATGGCTTGATAAGTCTAAAATATTATGGCTTGATAAGTAAAATATTATGGCCTGATAAATAAAATAATATGGTTTGATAAGTCTAAAATATTATGGCCTAATAAATAAAATAATATGGCTTGATAAGTCTAAAATATTATGGCTTAATAAATAAAATAATATGGTTTGATAAGTCTAAAATATTATAGCTTGATAAGTAAAATGAAATAATTTGGAGAAAGAAGGATATTTTGTATGATCCTTAAAATATTATCTTAATAGTTAAACATGTTGGTAGAAGCATTCTGATTTAGGGTTGTTTTTTCCTCTTATGTTATGAACAGACTCTGTGGCATGTTTCAGTCTGAACATTTGTCTTGGAAATAACAACAGAGTAGTGATAAGGTTATAATGCTATGTCTGTGGGAAAGTCTCTACCGGGTGAAATGTCCTCTCTCCCACAAAAGCCATATAAACAACTTTAGGATTCTATCAAATCTGGAAAGTTAGGATTAGAAATGTCATGGATCCTTACCTACAACTACAGAATGAACTCTTCCTAACACTATGTATACTACGCCTCTCAAGAGAGAGGGACGAATTGAGTCGAGCCAATAGTAGTTCATTCCAAACCAGACTGACAGTCATACCTTCCACATCTTGTATTATTATTTCATATAATATACCTTCGTTATTTCTACTCTTGTGTTTGTGTTGTTCTTCCTTGATCCTAACCTGGACCATAACAAGAAATGTTCACCATTTTAATGGTAGTTGTTGATTGTAGTCATCAAATTCTTTTTAGTTTTTTTTAATCATTTCACTCCATGAAAGGCAATAAAGCCGCTAAGATGTAATGGATTACTGAGTGTTAGAGAATATGAGAAAAAAAATAGTATTGCAGAGAGAGAAAAATTAAAAGAAGAAGAATTTTAAAAAAACAGTAAATAACAATTAATGTTGCATTTACATCTTTGTGTTTTTTATAATTTGATAAAGCTTTTTCTTCAGGATTGTCTGAAAAGATCTCAATCCAATTAAGGGGAATTCCCCCACATATTCTAATGTTTAGTCATTTGGGCTTTTGGGAAATGTGTTTGGCTTAGAATTTTCAGCACTGAACTTTAAAAAAAGCCAGAAGAAAATAAATTTCTAGATAAAAAAAAAACACTTTTAAAATAGTTGGCATTTTCTTGACAGTTTGTGTAAAATGACCCAAAGGTAGCCAAGGTTATCTGAGTTTAAAAAGGGTTTGAAATCAACACTACAGAAGGACAAAAATGGATACGTTTTTATCATCTTTCTTTGATAAATAATAGTATTACTGGTTCCCCCTTTTTTTTTTTTTTGTTAATTCTCTTTTGGCACAGACTTTTGGCAAAAAATACAACATTTGACCTTCATCAAATAAATCATTTTTCTCTCTTAGTTTTTTTGTTCAGAAATAAACTTCAGACTGAAGATATCTATGATTTACTAAAATATATAAATATAAATCATTATCTACAGTCTTCCTGATTACACTTCCATTGTTCTCAATAAGTCTTCTGTTTTCTAATTCTTCACCTCCAGTAACCCGTTGTATCTTAGTGGCTTTACTGCCTTGCATGTGGTGAATTCGATTAAAAAATGTGTCAGTGACTAAATTTCATATATTTATTATTATTGTCAGTCATAATTTTAAGAATGTAAGATACACAAATTAAACATAGAAATGAAATACAGTTAAAGACAAAATTATTCGTACACCCATCAATTTTCGAATATTTTTATCCATTTCTCAGAATCTAATGCCTGTATGATGCCAGTTTTCCATATGTTAATAAGCACAAAAAAGGAATATGTTGTGGATTCCGAGATGAAAATCGGTCTCCAATGAATGACAAATGCAGGAATGAAATATAGCAAATAAATGTATTTACACAATTATACAATTGGTAATACGGTTAGTAGATCCAGAAACGCAGTTAGTAGCAATAATAATATATATATACAGTCTGGTAAATCCAGTCTTGAAGTAGGACTTCCTTAGAGTCTACGTGCTTGTAACTGTGACTTCTACAAGTGGTTACCTCACACTATTACTCTACCTCCAACTCAATCACAGTCACTGTTCTTTCTACTGTGACTGACTCTGGGTATTTAACGGCAGCAGTCCAAGTACACATTGGTCAAGTCCACTTGTATGAAAAAGAGGTGGACTCCATAACAGAATATAAAACTCAATTTTCAGAACAATAATTTAAATACAAATTTGACAGGTGAATTATGCAAAATAAAAAAAAACAAAATTATTTATACGGTATGAAAAATAGAAAAAATTCAGTAGCATGGCTTCACATCTTTATAACTTGCTGCAATCACTTTCAAAAGTTTTTGATGAGATTTGGACAAGTCTTTTCTGGGATTTTCTTCAATTCTTCTATGGTTACACATTCTAATTCATGAAGGTTTTTTGGTTTATTCGAACTTTCAATTCTTGCCATAGATTTTCAATAAGATTCAAGTTAGGACTCACTGAAGGCCATGGAGGACTGTAATCTTTTTCTGAAGCCACACAGTCAATGATTTAGACATGTTTGGGATCATTGTCTTGCTGGAAAGTAAATCGCTGTCCTAGATGAAGATGGTTGTAGATTTTCATCCAGAATTTTGATATAGTCTGCAGATTTCATTATTCCTCTTATTACAATCCCAGCCCCCCTTGAGCTAAAACAACCCCAAAACATCATCCAACCACTTCCATGCTTTAATGTTGCTACTGTGATCTTTGGGAGGAAAGCTTCACCTTTTTTACACCAAATCTCCTGTATATCATTATGTCCAAAAAGCTCAATTTTCATTTCATCACTCCATAGTACTTGTTCCCAAAAGCAATTTTCTTTGTTCAAGAATGTTTTGGCAAAATTAAACCAAGATACAAGTGACATGTTTTGTGAAGAGGGGTTCATTGTGGTCGGTTTCCATACAACCCATTTCTATTTAAACATTGTACTTATGCTGATAGCCATCGTCTCCAAACTTTCAGTGATGTCTTTCAAAACAACTCTTGAGTTTATATTAAACTTATGACACAGTTTTTGTGCAGTTCTCTGTGACAATTTAGGTTATCTTCCACACCCAGGCAAATTCTCTGTCATGCCAAACTATTTAAACATCTTTATAACAGACTGTACCATAGATCTCAGGATAGCTAACCAGTTTGAAATAGTGCTGTATCTATTTCCCCAATTGTGAAAGTTAATAATTCTCTGTCTTAAGTCAATGCTAAGCTCCTTTGCCTTCCCCATTGTGTTGTTAATGGTGACGCTCTATGCATCACATGATGTTCTTTGCTGGAATTATCATAAATATTCTATTGAAAAAATAGTCTAGAAGTCTTCGCTGATAAAATAATTATGTAAATTACTTATACTTACCTGAATCAATCAATTAAAAATGACAGGAGAATTATGCAAAATAAAAAAAAATCTTCTACTGTTCAAATAATTCTTTCTTTTTCTACTTTGCATAATTCACCTATCAAATTTGTTGTATTTAACATTGTACTGAAAGTTGAGTTTTATATTCCTTTTTTTGGGGGCGGGGGACTTATTAACATATAAAAAACTTGGCATCATACAGGCATTAGATTCTGAGAAATGGATAAAAAATATTCAAAATTGATGGCTGTATGAATAATTTCTTAGTTGACTGCACATATATATGTACATATATATGTAAATTATTTTCACATAGAATGTATCTGTAAGGGAACATAATAATTAAAAAAAACAAGACAGAAACTATTCTTAGTCAATGCATTTTGTCCTCTGAGGGACTTTATCAAGGCAAATGTAAGGATTTATTTTGCTGCACAGGTTTATATACAAGAGCAAGGATGTCATTTGTCATCAAGGCTTTTAAATTTGAGAAGGTTTATGAAATATCAATCAAAATATGTGGAGGATACAAAGTGTCATAATTCAACATATGGAGGATACAAAGTGCCATAATTCAAAGTCTGGTAAAAAGCAAATGAGTAATATTCCAGAAATTTTTTTTTCAAATAAATATTAAGTTGTGATCAGATTGTTATAGTTTCAAATAGACATATATGCTGTAAATCTTCAGAAAACATGAGGTAATGGATTTAACTGTTATTTTTCATTTTTTCAACATATTTGATGTTATATATCATATATATATATATATATATATATATATATATATATATATATATATATATATATATATATATATTATGAAATGAAAAAAAGTCAAGACAATTATTTTAAGACATTTTTATGTTTATACATTTTTTTTTATAGATACAAATATTTAAGTAAATGCTCTGTTTATAATAAATAATTTCTGGGACATTCAGACTGGTAAATGTTGTTAATACTGTTTATTATAAACAGAGGATTTACTTAAATATTTGTATTTATAAAAAAAAAAAATGTATAAACATAAAATGTCTTAAAATACACACACACACACATATATATATATATATATATATATATATATATATATATATTATGAAATGAACAAAGTCCGACAATTATTTTAAGACATTTTTATGTTTATACATTCTTTTTTTATAGATACAAATATTTAAGTAAATGCTCTGTTTATAATAAATAATTTCTGGGACATTCAGACTGGTAAATGTTGTTAATACTGTTTATTATAAACAGAGGATTTACTTAAATATTTGTATTTATAAAAAAAAATGTATAAAACATAAAATGTCTTAAAAAATACATATATATATATATATATATATATATATATATATATATATATATATATATATATACTTGACTCTCCCATCAAATTCGATGTATGAGGGTCAAGCAGATCAGTTCCTAGGAAGCCAACAGCCCGACAACAGCACATGAGATTTGATTATAGTGGTGAAGGTTTCATGCAGGACTAGCCACACTTTTTGAAGGGACGAATACAGAGACCTGGTGCACTAAGTGCCACAAGGTCCCCAAACGACCCTCCGCAGGTTTTGAATTCAGAGTTGTCCTTCTCCTAGACCAGTTGTCATCAAAGGCTATAGAACCCAGTCTGTCCTGCTATTTACCCATAGCTGGAGGGAGAAGAAGAGGATTCACACCTTTCCCAAGGGTATTAGCATGTAAGTAAATGTAATGAATTCGATGGACTATTCCATCAGTTTTAATATATGAGGATCTGACCACTTCATTCAGTTTTTATGTTTGTGTCTTATGCAATACTTCAATTTCACTAGTGACCTGCATACAAGCCCACATATTATGCAACATCGAGGATCTTGGTATATAGCCACTGGAATATTTCCTTTTCATTGTTGTCTTTCATTTCTTAGTCAGTCAATATCACTAATTTTGAAATTTCTGGCACTAACATCTCCAGTTATTTCTATCAAGAGCAACACAAAGTTAGTATGAGGCACATTGACAGCTGAGTGGTTACTATTTACCTTGCCTTTATAACTGAGCCATATATATATATATATATATATATATATATATATATATATATATTAATTTTCTTAGGGGTACAGAATTTTATTATATAAATAAAGAAGCAAGACAGGCTTTTCAGCATTTATGATTAAAAAAGCTAGCTAACCAGTTTCGCCCTCTATTTACAGAGGGAATATCTGTTGGGTCTTGACATTATTTCAGTCTGATTGTTCCACTTTTAATACATTACATGCATTTCATATTTTATATTGTAACATTTATTCCCTTGATTCCAGCTCTGTTGAGGAGGCTGAAACGTTTTTTTTTTTTTAACGGTAAAAGCCTGTCTTGCTATTTTATTTCCATAATATATATATATATATATATATATATATATATATATATATGTGTGTATATATATATATATATATATATATATATATATATATATATATATAAATATTTACATGGGTGCTGAACAATAGTCAGTGAACACACTATTTCAAGTACTTTTCAGCAGCTACTCATATATTTATAATATTCTGTTCTCTAGTATTTTGAAATGAAAGGCTTCATCAATATTTGAACAATTCCAATGAGTAATAGATATAGAATGTCTTATATATTATAAGATGCCAATTCCTCTTATTTCATTGCCTTTGGCGGCATTCTTCTTCTGCTTCTTAAGAAAATTTTCTCTTTTTATTTCCACCACTTTGTTGGCATGTCACCAAATAAATTATCTCTTGTCATTATCCCAATCAGGAACTTAATAATGTCTAATAGCTACTGTTCTGTAATCGTAATTGCATAAGTCTATTACTCTCCCTTATGTTTCTTTGTCTCTTTCTTCTCCTTTTATGGCGTCTTCATTTTTCTAATTTTTCGTTTTCACTTTTTCTTCATCTTTGCAAATTTTTGGTTTTTCAAAGTTTCATTTACTTCTCTAAAGCTTCTGAAACTACTTGAAAATAAAATGTTTCTTCTTCATATCGTCTTCACTGCATTTTCTGTTATATGTAAAAATTTTATGATTCCTTCTTTTTTTCTTCTACAATGTCTCTTTTTTCTTCTTCACTGGATCTTTGTTATTTGCAACAATCTCTTACTGTTTCTTCTTCTGACTTTATCAACTTTTTTCATTCTTCTTTTTTCTTCTTCTTCTTCTTCTTCTTCTTCTTCTTCTTCTTCTTCTTCTTCAATCTTTCTTTTGATCTTCCCCATATTTTCTGCTGCTTTCAACAATCTATTACTGTTTCTCCTGCTTCCACCAGTTTTCTTTCATTCTTTCTTTCTTTTTTTCTTGTTTCTCTTTCCTTCTTTTTTCTTTTTTTGCTTTTCTTTTTGTTGCTTCTCTTTCAGGCTTTCTTTCTTTCTCTCTTGTTTCTCTTTCTTTTTTCTTTTCTTTCTTTCATCCTTGTTTCTCTTTCTTTCTTTTCTTTATTTTCTTGCTTTTCTTTCTTTTTTCTTGCTTCTATTCCTTGCTTCACTTTCTTTCTTTCTTCATTGTTTCTCCTTCTTTCTTTCTTTCTTTCTTTCTTTCTTTCTTTCTTTCTTTCTTTCTTTTTTTTTGCTTTGCTTTCTTTTCATGCTTTTCTTTCTTTTGTCTTGCTTTTCTTCCTTTTTCTTGCTCCTCTTTCTTTCTTTCTTTCTTTCTTGTTTCTCTTCCTTTCCTTTTTATTTCTTTATGTATTTTTTTTACCTTTTTTTCACTGAATTTCTCATTTTCTTCTATTTGATTTATTATTATTCAATGTTTCTTTTTATCTTGTATTTTCTGCTGCTTTCAACAATCTATTATCATTCCTTTTTCTGCCTTTTCCAGTTTTCTTTCTTTCTTTCTTCCTTCCTTATTTATCTTCCTTCCTTTTTTTTTCTTTCTTTCTTTTTCTAATTCTCCCTTCCCTCTTTCCTTCTTTTCTTTCTTTCTTTCTTTCTTTCTTTCTTCCTTCCTTCCTTATTTATCTTCCTTCCGTCTTTCTTTTTTCTTTCTTTCTTTTTCTAATTCTCCCTTCCCTCTTTCCTTCCTTCTTTCTTTCATTTTTCCTTCCTTATTTATCTTCCTTCTTTCTTTTTCTAATTCTCCCTTCCTTCTTTCCATCCTTCTTTTCTTTCTTTCTTTCTTCCTTCCTTGTTTATCTTCCTTCCTTCTTTCTTTCTTTCTTTTTCTAATTCTCCCTTCCCTCTTTCCTTCCTTCTTTTCTTTCTTTCTTTCTTCCTTCCTTGTTTATCTTCCTTCCTTCCTTCTTTTTTCTTTTTCTAATTCTCCCTTCCCTCTTTCTTTCTTTCTTTCTTTCTTTCTTTCTTTCTTTCTTTCTTTCTTTCTTTCTTAATGTCTATTTTTACCTTCACTGGATTTTTGCTTCTTGCCACAATCTTTTCTTCTTCTTCTTCTTCTTCTTCTTCTTCTTCTTCTTCTTCTTCTTCTTCTCCTCCTCCTCCTCCTCCTCCTCCTCCTAATCTTTTTATCTTTTTCTCCTTCCTCTCATCTCCTAGTTGTAACAAATGAAATTATCAAAGTCCGACTTGACTCAATTAAATGAATGGGTATAAATAAAGAAAAGTATTTGAATATATGTAAAGAAAAGTATTTCTGGGGAAATACTAACTTTTATTTATTTATCTATTTCCTTTTTTCTTGTCTATTTCACTTTAATTAAATCTTCAGGGGTTACATCCAACGTTTTGATTTTCTTGAACTGCTTTTCATTTTTCTTATAAATGAAGGCAGTAGAATTAATCTTCTTCATAATGAGTCGGACACTCTCCTCTCTCTCATTTTATATTGTCTACTCTCTTATTTTCTCTTTACTTCTTTTTCTCTCTTTCATTCTCACTATCACTTGCTCTATCATTCTTTCCTTCTATATCCCCATATATATATATATATATATATATATATATATATATATTAATCAGTATCACCCAAGCAAGGCAGTAAAGCCACTAAGACACAAGGGGTTACGGTGTGTGGAAGAATTAAGAACAGGAAAATTAATACTGAACAGGAAAAAGAAAGAGTAATCAAGAGGAGAGTAGATAACAATTGACATTGTATTTAAATTTTTAAAGATCAAAGTTGACTGGCAACCATGGAGAAGAAGAGAGTTCCACAAGTGCAAGAAAAGAAACTGGTAGCATAGAATTTACACTTACATCTAGCAAGTTCAACTGTAAATTGATGAGATCTCAATCTCAGTCTTATATGCCTAAAGTCTAGATACCATGGCAAAGAGCTCATCCAAACAATTACCATGAAAGCATTTACAGAGAAGGCACAGAGGATAATATACATATTAGTACTTAAATGTCAATTTAAGTGGATACCAATATTTTGGTAGATACTCCCTTTATTTACTAAACAGTATATTTATTTTCATCTATTGATACACAAAAATAAATAAATATACTGTTTAATTCACAAACGCGTGTCTATTCAAATATGGGTATGCACTAAAAGTTATGTTTTATTAATTTAATCTGTTGGATTAATAAATAAAAATCCATCACTTATTTATGAATTGGCATATATATATATATATATATATATATATATCACGGAGTAGATCAAAAGTACTCGGGATAAAAAGAAATGCAGCACCTTCCTTCGTGGACATTGAAGTTGAAGTTTACACCCAGAGGCAACAGTCTGTTTAATTCTAAACACAGCTGTATATAGCATGTAGCATGTCAACAGATTGTTGACTCTTGGTGTTGACTTAAATGTTCATATATATATATATATATATATATATATATATATATATATATATATTTTAATTTTTACTTTTTATATGAATAATTATTTTTTATATATATATATATATATATATATATATATCAGAGGAGATAAAAAATACTTGGGTTAATAAAAGATAGAGCACCTTCCTTGATGACCTAATATCAAAAAAACTACTTAGAGAACTAGAAAGGTTTATTCTAAAAATAAATAGACATAGTTATCATATGTTCCAATTATTCAATGAAGCATGCTTGAATGAAAGTATGCTGCCTAAATATATATATATATATATATATACTAGCAGCATGGCCCAGCGTTGCCCGTGCTTGATTCAAAAGTTGCACGACTCATACAGCAATCGCTATTACTTGACTTAAAATATTTTTGCCCTTCCTTGCCTTTAAAGAAGTGCCCTTTGCCATGCTGATGTTGCTACATGCCTTACTTCTTGCCTATCTCACACTGCAAATTTTTTCTAAGCTCTATACTAATCTGTTACGAAAAAAGAACTAAACAAAACTGGAAAAACCGAATGAATAAAGAATGTTAACAACAAATACTTTTTCACATCCAACCCAGTTCTGCGGAATCAGAATAAACATTGAGTTTAAGCAAGCGAATGAGCCAATTGGAGTAAAGTGCCATGCAGATTTAAATTTTTCCCACTTGTGAGAAATGCAGCTATCGATTTTTTTTGCATGCTATCATGCTAGTTAACATTCATGTCAGTCAGCTGTTGGCTCTCACTCTGGCCAGTACAAAATGGCCGCAAACTACATGAAAACTGCTGTAGAAGCATGAAAAATCGATTATTTCTACTATCGATGGGAGTTGGGAAATGCAAAGTCAGTCTTGGCCTTTCCACTAACTTGGTGCATGTGCATGTAAATTTTGGTGCAAATCCATCAAAAATTGTGGCCATGCATTCGTTACACACACACACACACACACACACACACACACACACACACACACACACACACACACATCCTGCCTTTTATAGATAGATATATATATATGCATGTGTGTGTATATACTTAAATAGAGAGGATGTCATTTTGTCTTTAGGAGACCCTTTTGGCCAACACTTTATCATAAAAAGAACGGTGGCACATAGAACAAAATATTCAATGACACACAAGTTGTAAATACTGAATGAGGGAAGAAAATTGGAACATGATTAAAATAGATTTTAATTGTAAATAAATTAACGCCTAAAAACAAGATAAAAAGTACCAAAAAGAGTATAGAATAAAAAAAATTTACTCATATTCCCTTGATCAAAGGTAAGGAACAAATGAAGTGTTCCTTTTGCTTACATAGACTTGCCTGATGAAATTTAATATACACTGCCTCAAGAACTCGAAGATGGTGGACCGAGCAATCTGTGTATAAGATTGAAAATAATGTTCTATGCTGATAAAGTGTTGGCTGAATGGGTCTACTAAAAGTAAAATGATGTCCCCTCTGTTTAAGTCTATTTTCTTCTTCTGTGGGTATAGGTCTTTATTTGTACACACATATATATATATATATATATATATATATATATATATATATATATATAGGATGAACTTTGGACAGTTTATCTACAGCTTTGAACATAATACTGAACATCTAATCTGAAAATTGAAAATACAATAAAAATTAAACAGAAGTTAGTAGTATTTAATCAAATTTGTTCGAATATATATATGTGTGTGTGTGTGTGTGTGTGTTTATGAAGCAAATGTTCTTTAAAATCTATAAATTTGTCTTTTCCTATCCTGATGATGACTTAAGAAAGGTGGAAGCTTGAACCAAATTATACTTACTTTTTCTTCAGAAATGAACTTTGCACAATTCTTGAAGGGATTTTTTCCTTGTTTGAGAAGTGTATGTGTGTGTGTAAATTGTTAATAAGAAAGCTATTACACACACAGATTTCTTTTGTTATGACCTGAGGAAGTCAATTTAACAGATGTGAAACATGTAGCCAAGTCAACTAAACAGTCTGCCGATTGCATCTAGCATGAAACAGACTGTCACCTCTAAGTGTTGATATCTATGTTCACTTTTATTTATATATATATATATATATATATATATATATATATATATATGAAGAAATATAATCTTAAGATGTGCTATATTTATAGGATAAAGTGCCCAATATCAGATATATATATATATATATATATATATATATATATATATATATGACAGTTACCACATAGTCCATGGTATGATGATAAATTACATCCAGCAGCAAGACATCTAATCAGGAGATTGGAGGTTTTGAGGAGTGTCAATCCACCTTTTAACCTCTTAATTGCTTTTGTTCCCAGATCAACCTGCTAGCATCCCAGCAAAAAGTGAAGCCCAAAACATTTTGAAAATATAAAAATACATTTTATAGCAAAAATACCAGCAATATATTTTTATATAAAAATATATTGCTGTTATTTACGAACATGTACTTATTTATAATAAAATTACCAACAATATCTATTTCTGGTAAAATGACCAACAATAAATTTCATCTGTAATTGAAGGCTTGCAATTGTGTTCAACATTTTTAGATTTCAGCATTAAATAACCCATAGAGGTTGATATGCTGCTAAACAAAATCAATCAAAAGGTTACTACAAAGGTCTTATACTGACTAGAGAGTCCTTACAAAAACATTTGATATTTGGGGTCATTGGGTCAGATTTTAGAAAATAGATGAGTCTTTGAACTTTTCAATCTCCCCTTTTATATATATCTATCTAGGTAGCTAGTTATCTATCTGATAATAATAAACTCTTCTGTCGTATGACAGTCGAACAGTACAGCTCCTAGAACTGAACCCTAACTCCACTTATGCGATTTTGAATATAGAGGTTAAAGCATGTACAGAACCATTCACATATTTTCAGAAAAACTGAACACTAAGAACTGGTGCCACAAGGCTCACAAAAAGACCACCTTAAGTTCTGATGTCAGAGCTTTCCTTCTCCTAAACTAGTAAACAACCAAGGCTAAAGAAACAAGTCAATCCTTGACTGGAATTTCAACTTGGCTCTCTGATTTCTCATTCCAAGCTGCCATCCATTATACCACATGCATAGCTGTTATATATATCTATATATAAAAAGTTGTAGCCTCTGTCTGTCTGCTTGTTATTTTTCCAACCACAGTACACTTCAACCTACCATTTTGTAGTGCTGATGACATCAGATGTGTGCTTTCAGCATCTTCATTCAAGAGACAAGAAGAAAGGTGCAGATCGGAGTTGCAATTTATCTTCAAAATAAATTCAAATATGGAAGGATTAAACAGGGATTTGAGTTTTCTCAGAGAGTGCTCCAACCAACAACTTTCTTCAGAAGAGTAAATACTACTTCTTTGTTTATTCCTTCCATTGTTGAAAAAGAACACAGGTATGTTAAAAAATTCCGACTATAAAATCTATCTCATCATGCTTCAATTCCGTTAAGAGGTTAAGATATAAAACATATAAATTTTATTGACAATATTGGTATCATTTTGTTGGCTTTTTATTCTTCAAATTTTATTAACTGGCCTATTAAATATATGCATATATAAGTATATATATATTAAACATAAAAGATAAATGGTTACTGTTGAATTAGACCAGGGAACAGTAGTATTAAAATGTGCTCAATACATGTGTGAAAAAATAACACATATATATATATATATATAATATTATAAATTAATTGATTTAAAATGTTTTTTTTTGCTATTCAGTTCTAACCATGTTTCAAAAAAAAGCTCCGAATTTAATTTTGTAATTAAATTAAAGACATTAGTTCCATTTCATCCTCAAGTGAATTTTGGAATAACTTTTAAAATTACTGGGTTTTAAAGACAGCAAAAATCATAATTCATGTTTCCAAATTGAGCATTATTTTGTAAAATAAAAATATCTATAAGAACACCAGACTGTATATCTTAATGTTCTTTCTTTTTATATATATATATATATATATATATATATATATATATATATATATATATATATATATATTATTAATAATTACAATAATATTTTTTTTATAATAGATTACAATAAAAACATTTTACATCGCTACACAAAAACTTTCATGTTTTGGAACTTTAATCATTTCTTATTGGGCGATAGTAGATTACATATAATACAAAAAATTTATTTGGGAAATTTAAAAATAAATCGTTACCTCTTTTGAAAGGTAAAAAGTTGGGGGAAAGCCTAATGCCAGAATTAAAACATATACTTGTGGGAATGTCTGGATTAACCAATCAAAAGTCAGATCTATGCTAAAATAGAAAAATGAAAAAATATGGTCAGAGGGTGGAGGGAGGTGCGTTATAAAATCATGTCTTGATTATATATATATATATATATATATATATATATATATATATGAGAGAGAAGGGTATAAGAAACAACCATGAAGGTTTAAAATAATATATATTTCATTATTTGGTCAGACATTGTAAATTGTTTAAGGCTGAGAACTTTTCAACACCCCTATGTGCATGTGTGTCTGCACATGTGTTCACACACATATGGACAGATATAATTAAACATTTTCTGCTACTCAAGTATATCTCATATAATTACACATATACACATTTTTCTCATAATCTCTTTCTGCCCACACTTTATTTCACTTTCTTTTACCAAAGATATTTCTTCCTTTTTATTTCTTTATTTCATTCTTTTTCGTTCTCTATTTCCTTTATCTTCTTTCCTTTTCTTTCTCTCTTTCTTTTATTTTCTTTCCTTTTATTTCATTTTTTCTCTTTCTTTTCTTTTCTTTCCTTTTCCTTCACTTCTTTCTTTCTCTCTTTCTTTTATCTTCTTTCCTTTTATTTCTCTCTTTCTTTTATCTTCTTTCCTTTTATTTCATTCCTTTCTTTTACTCTTTCTTTCATCTTTTATTTCTCTCTTTCTTTTATTTTCTTTCCTTTTATTTCTCTCTTTCATTCAATTCATTCCTTCTTTTTTTCTTTCTTTTATCTCCTTTCCATTTATTTAATTTCTTCTTTCTCTCTTTCTTTTATTCTCTTTCCTTTTATTTCATTCCTTTTCTTTCTCTCTTTCATTCACTTCATTCCTTTTCTTTCTCTCTTTTTTCATCTTTTATTTATCTCTTTCTTTTATTTTTTTTCCTTTTATTTCATTCCTTTTCTTTCTCGCTTTCATTCACTTCATTTTTTTTCTTTTTCTTTAACTTCTTTCCTTTTACTTCATTCCTTTATTTTTCTCTTTTTTTCTCTTTTTTCCTTTTATTTCATTTCTTTTCTTTCTCTCTTTCTTTCACTTCATTCTATTTCTTTCTCCCTTTTATCGTCTTCCCTTTTATTTAATTCCTTTCTTTTTCTCTTTCTTTTATATGCTTTCCCTTTATTTCATTCAATTTCTTTCTCTTTTTCATTTATATTCTGTCTTTCATTTATTTATCTTATCTGTCTTTACGTTTTTGTCTGCTTCTCATAAGAAAGATAAAAGTGAATTGGACTTTGCATAAAGAAGCCCTTGTTAATGTCATCTTTATACTAATTTTTTAACCAGATGCTAAATAATTTAGCCGATAAAAAAGAAATACAAGGAGATAAAATAGAAGGATGAAGAAGAGGTGAAGTGGGAGGAAGGGGAGGTTTAGACAACAAATAAGAGAGGGTGGGGGTCCATGAAGAAGAAGAAGAAGACAGCCTAAAAGGAAAAAAAATAAGAGTAAAGAAAAGTTAAAGGAATAAAGAGGAGTTGAAAATAACAACTGGGAAGTTCCAGAATGGAAGATCAGAAGAGAAAAGAGAGAGAGAAAAGAACAGGAGGTGTGGAAAAAGAAGGATTAGGAGGGGTGTGGAAAAAAGAAAAGGGAAAAGTGGAAAGAAAAAGTAGGAAGTGAAGAAAGTAAAAGAAAAATAGAAAAGAAGAAAAGAAAAAAATGAGGACAAGAATCTTAAGAAGAAAGAAGATGGGTAGAAAAAGCAGAAAGGGATGAAGAAGAAGAAGATGGAGGAAAAGGAAAATGAAGAAGAAGGAGGGGGAAAAGGAGGAAGATGGTGAAGGATGCAGAGAATGAAAGAGGAGGAAGAGAATGAAGGAGGAGAAGGAGGAAAATGAAGAAGAAGAAGATGATGGAGGAAGAGGAAAATGAAGAAGAAGGAGGGGAAGAGAAGGAGAATGATGAAGGATGTGGAGAAGGAAAGAGGAAGAATAGAATGAAGGAGGAGAATGAAGAAAATGGAGGTGGAGAAGAATGATGACAAAGGTAGAGAATGAAAGAGGAGGAAGAGAATGAAGGAGGAGAAGGGGGAAAATGAAGGAGGAGGAGGAGGAGGAGGAAGAGAATGATGAAGGTGGTGGAGAATGAAACAGAGGGAAGAGAATGAAGGAAGAGAAGGAGGAAAATGAAGAAGAAGGAGGAGGAGAACGATGAAGGAGGAAGAGAAGAACAATGAAGGAGGAGGAGGAGGAGAAGATAAAAATTAGGAGGAAAAGGTGAATAGTAAGATGAAGAGAAACACAAAAATGAAAAGATGAATAAAGAACGAAGATGGAGAAGAGGACAAGAAGAAGTAGGAAAATACACATAAAAGGTAACAAGAAAAAAGAAGAGAGATGGAATAAAGAGTGGACAAGACAGATGTATGGAGTAAAGAAAAAGAGAAGAAAAAAAGGACAAAGAAATTAAAATAGAGATGTATGGAGGAGGAGGAGGAGGAGGAGGGAGAGTCAGGATTTTGATTGATTGATTTGCTTTCTTGCAAAATATTTAAAGCCAGAAAATATTTCTTTTAACTGAGAGAATTTTTGCAAATAACAATGATCTACAAGTTGTACGAATCAACCCATAGCCGGGGGTAGAAGAGGTGGGTTTCAAACATTTCTGAAGGGTATTTGTGCATAAGTGAATATAACGAACCTGACTGGAATTGGAACTCAACTCTCTGATTTCCAATTCCGAGCCATTATTCATTGAACCACCCACACATCCAAGCATCCAGCACCTGGTATTCTCAAATGGTCACCCAGCTAAGTAATGAATGAGCTCAACATTGCTTAACTTTGGTGATCATATGAGACCAGGTTTTTCAATATGATGTGACCAAAAGCTGAAGGAAGCGGGAAAGTAGAAGAAAAAGGTAAAAGGCTGAAAAGACGACAAGAAGAAGAAAAGAAAAAGAAATGAGGTAGAGAACTTAATAAGTCAAAGTAAGAGAAGAAAAGAAAAAAAATGAGGTAGAGAACTTAATAAGTCAAAGAAAGAGAAGAAAAGAAAAAGAAATGAGGTAGAGAACTTAATAAGTCAAAGAAAGAGAAGAAGAGAAAAAGAAATGAGGTATAGAACTTAATAAGTCAAAGAAAGAGAAGAAAAGAAAAAGAAATGAGGTAGAGAACTTAATAAGTCAAAGAAAGAGAAGAAAAGAAAAAGAAATGAGGTAGAGAACTTAATAAGTCAATGAAAGAGAAGAAAAAGAAAAAGAAATGAGGTAGAGAACTTAATAAGTCAAAGAAAGAGAAGAAAAAGAAAAAAGAAATGAGGTAGAGAAACATAATAAGTCAAAGAAAAGAAGAAAAGAAAAGAAATGAGGTAGAGAACTTAATAAGTCAAAGAAAGAGAAGAAAAGAAAAAAAGAAATGAGGTAGAGAACTTAATAAGTCAAAGAAAGAGAAGAAAAGAAAAAAGAAATGAGGTAGAGAACTTAATAAGTCAAAGAAAGAGAAGAAAAAAAAAAGAAATGAGGTAGAGAACTTAATAAGTCAAAGAAAGAGAAGAAAAGAAAAAGAAATGAGGTAGAGAACTTAATAAGTCAAAGAAAGAGAAGAAAAGAAAAGAAATGAGGTAGAGAACTTAATAAGTCAAAGAAAGAGAAGAAAAAGAAAAAGAAATGAGGTAGAGAACTTAATAAGTCAAAGAAAGAGAAGAAAAAAAAAAGAAATGAGGTAGAGAACTTAATAAGTCAAAGAAAGAGAAGAAAAGAAAAGAAATGAGGTAGAGAACTTAATAAGTCAAAGAAAGAGAAGAAAAGAAAAAAAATGAGGTAGAGAACTTAATAAGTCAAAGAAAGAGAAGAAAAGAAAAAAATGAGGTAGAGAAACTTAATAAGTCAAAGAAAGAGAAGAAAAGAAAAAAAAGAAATGAGGTAGAGAACTTAATAAGTCAAAGAAAGAGAAGAAGAGAAAAAATGAGGTAGAGAACTTAATAAGTCAAAGAAAGAAAGAAGAAAAAAAAAGAGAAGAAAAGAAAAGAAATGAGGTAGAGAACTTAATAAGTCAAAGAAAAGAGAAGAAAAGAAAAAGAAATGAGGTAGAGAACTTAATAAGTCAAAGAAAGAGAAGAAAAGAAAAAAGAAATGAGGTAGAGAACTTAATAAGTCAAAGAAAGAGAAGAAAAAGAAAAGAAATGAGGTAGAGAACTTAATAAGTCAAAGAAAGAGAAGAAGAGAAAAGAAATGAGGTAGAGAACTTAATAGGTCAAAGAAAGAGAAGAAGAGAAAAAAAAAATGAGGTAGAGAACTTAATAAGTCAAAGAAAGAGAAGAAAGAAAAGAAAAAAGAAAATGAGGTAGAGAACTTAATAAGTCAAAGAAAGAGAAGAAAAAAAAAAAAATGAGGTAGAGAACTTAATAAGTCAAAGAAAGAGAAGAAAAGAAAAAGAAATGAGGTAGAGAACTTAATAAGTCAAAGAAAGAGAAGAAAAGAAAAAGAAATGAGGTAGAGAACCTTATAAGTCAAAGAAAGAGAAGAAAAGAAAAAGAAATGAGGTAGAGAACTTAATAAGTCAAAGAAAGAGAAGAAAAGAAAAAGAAATGAGGTAGAGAACTTAATAAGTCAAAGAAAGAGAAGAAAAAAAAAGAAATGAGGTAGAGAACTTAATAAGTCAAAGAAAGAGAAGAAAAGAAAAGAAATGAGGTAGAGAACTTAATAAGTCAAAGAAAGAGAAGAAAAGAAAAAGAAATGAGGTAGAGAACTTAATAAGTCAAAGAAAGAGAAGAAAAGAAAAAGAAATGAGGTAGAGAACTTAATAAGTCAAAGAAAGAGAAGAAAAGAAAAAGAAATGAGGTAGAGAACTTAATAAGTCAAAGAAAGAGAAGAAGAGAAAAAAAATGAGGTAGAGAACTTAATAAGTCAAAGAAAGAGAAGAAAAGAAAAAGAAATGAGGTAGAGAACTTAATAAGTCAAAGAAAGAGAAGAAAAGAAAAAGAAATGAGGTAGAGAACTTAATAAGTCAAAGAAAGAGAAGAAAAGAAAAAGAAATGAGGTAGAGAACTTAATAAGTCAAAGAAAGAGAAGAAAAGAAAAAGAAATGAGGTAGAGAACTTAATAAGTCAAAGAAAGAGAAGAAAAGAAAAAGAAATGAGGTAGAGAACGTAATAAGTCAAAGAAAGAGAAGAAAAGAAAAAGAAATGAGGTAGAGAACTTAATAAGTCAAAGAAAAAGAAGAAAAATATCAAGTGAAAGGAAAAGAAAGGAGATGAAGAAGAACAATTACAGGAAAAAAAAAAGAAAGAAGCCGAAAGTAAAGGCAAAAAAACAAAAATGTAGAAAATATAGAAATGAAAGGGAGCGAAGAAAGAAGACAGAAAATATAAAGAATTTATTAAAAAAGAAAGTGAAGGTGAATGAAAATAAAGAATTGGAAGAAAGAATAAGTAAGAAGAGAAGTAAATAAAAAAGATGTAAAAAGAAAAGATAAAAAAAGCAAGGATCAAGAAATAAATTGAAAGAAGAAAAACAAATGTTGAAACGAAAAGAAGATAGAAGAGAAATAAATTCAAAATGCAGTTAAAGAAAGACTGTAAAAAGTAATAGAGAATGCGATATTGACATTGAAGGCTATTTTAACTGTGAAACTCAGTGAAGAAAGACGAGAAATAAGTTGATGTAAATAGGAAGAAAACACAGTGATCATGGTAAGTGGTAAAGAACAAAAAAAAACTCAGGGGAGTAATCAGGAAAAAAATGTCAGAATAAAAATAATGAGAATAGATTTCTGAGTTACATTAATAGAGTTATCCTGCTAAAAACATTATTATCTGGCAAAGTCTTTTGACTCTAAAGTAATCAGTAACCACAATAAATGGTTTTTATTTATACTTATGTTGTTTATAGATTAAAGTTTCATTCTTATTGTTCAGTTATAATTTCATGGCAAGAAGTACAACAAAGGATTTTGCTTTATTTAAATTGTATGCCAATTCTCTTTTTATTTGCTGGTCACATTGTTTAATCTGGACTTCTACTATGCCTGGTACAACTATCATATTCTTGACTGAATATGTTTATATGAATTTCATTTTCAAATTGTTCTTCGCCTTTAGCATGCTGTATTATTAATATTACATCCCTTTCTACTGCATTCTTTTTCAAGGCCTCTCAATTGCAGTATCCTTATTGTTAATTTCACTCAAAGTTGTTTTCTGTTGCCATAGCAGGATATGACAACACAACTATGAAAATCAAACACACTATTGTTCAGGGATCAGAGTCACATTCAGTTGCAGGATAAACTTTTTGTACAGCAAATGAAATCACATACAGTATGATAAATGTTAAGTAAGGATTATGTTTTTACTTGAACGGATGCATCAGTATATTAGAAATTAAGATACTAATAAATAAAAGAAAATATTTATTAAATTCATTTCAAAAGCACCTATCGTAATTAGTTTAGATACTTGTAAATATGTTAGAGAAAATCCTTTGGTAATATTACCTATTCCTAGTAGGAATTATGATTGTTTTGCTTGGAGAGTTGCTTGATGTGTTTGTTGTATATTATCATTAGAAGTGTCAGTGAATGGAGTCAAGCATGACAAACAGCAGCAGTAGCTCTCAACAGCAGGTAGATTAGGTTTAAGGCTCCAAGTTCTACACTCAGGATTGTCCTACAGAATAATAGCCTAGTGGATTAAATCATCGGTTTGCTAATTTGGTAGCAGAATAATTGCAAGTTCAGTTGTTGTAGAAAAATGGATAGTAGATATTGTTTGCTTCTTATCAATCATTTAATACTGAAATCTAATTTTCTTGGTAGTATTAGTAATTTCTTTTACAAAAATGTATTGCTGGTAATTTTTTTTTTACTATGGAAATGTATTACTGGTATTTTTACTATAAAAATGAATTTTTTATACTTTTGTAGTGTTTTGTTTTTGTTTGGAGGTTCACTATTTGCCCATAGCTGGGGCCCTAACAGGTGCTACCACCACGGGTCAGAGTGGACCTGGGAACAACACCAATTAAGAGGTTGTTCCATGCTTCTGAAAAACTTTGCTGCCAGATGTAGTTTATTGTCATACTCAGAATGCAAATTCAGCGGAAAAAGGACAAGTAGTAAATAAGCACTACTAAATAAGAAATAGAAGAGATGTCCCTGGACATGTGGACAGTGGAATGAGAACAATTTACTCCCACAGATTAAATAAGGGGTTTAATTCAAAATTCCTTGAAGGTTACCTGATGAAGGTACCACAGCCAAAACATTGTGACAGAAACAACAAAGATGAAGATATTTATCTGTGTGTAAATCATGTAAATAATGATAATTCCTCATCCAAGAAATTATGTCAGAAATTAAAAGTTGAAATCTCTAAAAGAAAAAATTAAAAGAATCTAGAAGTTTACAAATGTAAGTTCAGTTCATTTGGCATGATGTACATGTTTAGAAAATCAGCAATTTTTAAATATACTAGAAGTTTTCAAGTTTGAACAATGAGGTAACTAGTAAGTTCAGTTCCATTGGGCATCTCCCTTATTTAGTGAATTTATATTATAATAATTTGAAATTAAATAAGTCTACTCTCTTAATTGTCTTGAACATTGACAAACTGGCAAACTTGGATAATCTTGGCCAAAAAAAAGCAGAATGTCAAAAAAACTGTTTTACCCTTGACACCACTATTATTTTAACTACCTTCCATCCTTGGCAATATTTTTTTGTTTAAAACCAATGAATTGTATAAAAAACCTAAACCTATAATGAAATGATACATATTTTTTAAACTACAAAACATTAAAACTTTATTAGAAGCTTATTCATTAGTTTGAACAAAATGAGGTAAGTGACAAAATTCTAGCTTTGAATTAAACTTTATTAAAGGCTTGTCAAAGTAGGTAATAATATTTACTTGTTTGTTATTGTATTTATGGAGTATTTTATAATTGTTCATGAGAAACTCATTTAATATTTAGTCTCTTATATGGCATTTTGTATTCTTTATTTATTATTATAATCTATCTATTTGAAATTAAATAAGTTCATATCTATCTCTTAATTCTTGAATATCTATCTAAATCTGATCATCCATTGATGGCAAATCTCCTAGTCTGATTTCTTGGCCAAAAAAAGCAGAATGTCAAAAAAACTGTTTTACCCTTACACCATCTATTATTTTAACTACCTTCCATCTGTTCATAATCTATTTTTTGTTTAAAAGCAATGATTAGAGTTGTAATAAAAACCTAAACCTATAATCCTCTATGAATTTATATCTATTTCTGTTCAGATTTTTCTATATTAAAACTATTAAACATCCTAGTCTGTTATTAATTAATTAACTATAACTCCTGACTGATAACAAATCTATCTATCTATCTAAACTATCTATCTAATGTGTAAAAAATAATCCATTAATATCTGTTCACATTCATTCAATCTTGATATCGTGTCCGAGGTACTACAAGTCTATAACATCCATTCATCTATGGACAGTCTGAAATTTCATCTATTTAAAATCTATGACCTTATCCAAACATTCATTAAATTATTTTGCATTCAAACATGGTATCCAAAGATTTTCAACCATTATTTAAAAGATGTTTCTATTTTGTATACCTATTATGGAGTATTTTTAGTCTGCAAAATAAATCTATCTACATATTGTTTTATTGATTCATATCGACTGTTCATTTCTAATTATCTATCCATCCCAGGATCCAAATCTATCCATCTAGTCTGTTCACATCCATCCAATCCATCTATATTGTCTGTTATATATATATTATCCATATCTTAACATATCATATCTATCATCAGAACATTTATATCTATTTTATCTATTATAGTTTATCTATCTATCTATCTATCTATCTATCTATTCATGTTTAGTCTGTTCATATCATTCATCTATTCTATTATCTATCTATCTATATATCTATCTTATCTATCTATCTATCCTAGTTTGTTCTATTTATCTATCTATCTATCTATCTATTCATCTTCATCCTAGTCTGTTCATATCTATCCATCTATCTATTATCTATCTATCTATCTATCCTAGTCTGTTCACATCTATCTATCTATCTTCACATCATATCTATCTATCTATCTATCTATCCATCCTATTATATCTATCTATCTATATCTATCTATCTTTCATCTATCTATCTATTCATCCATCTCCATCTATCTATTCATCTATCTATCTATCTATCTATCTAGTCTGTTCATATTCATTCATCTATCTATCTATCTATCTATCTATCTATCTATCTATCTATCACATCTATCTATCTATCTATCTATCTATCTATCCTAGTCTGTTCCATTCATTCATCTATCTATCTATCTATCTATCTATCTATCTATCCTATCTGTTCCATATCCACATCTATCATCTACATCTATCTATCTATCTATCTTAGTCTGTTCATCTATCTATCTATCTATCTATCTATCTATCTATCTATCTATCTAGTCTGTTCATATCTATATATCTATCTATTCATCTATCTATCTTATTCCATCTATTCTATCTATCTATCTATCCTATCATCTATCCATCCTATCTATCCATCCATCATCCATTCATCCATCCATCATATCTATCTATCAGTCTGTCTATCCATCATCCATCATCCATCCATCCATCCATAGTCATCCATCCATCCATCTATCCATCCATCCATCTCCATCCATCCCAGTATCTATCTATCTATCCATCCATCATCCATCTATCCCAGTCTGTCCATCATCCATTCATCCATCTATCCATCCATCTATCATCTATCTATCTATAGTCTGTTCATATCCATACATCCATCCATTCATCCATCTATTCATTCATCTATCTATCCATCTATCTATCTATCTATCTATCTACATATCCATCTATCTATCCATCTATCCCAGTCTGTTCATATCTATCTATCCATTCATCTATCTATCCTCATCTATCTATCCATCTATCTATCTATCCATCTATCTATCTCATCTATCTATCCTAGTCTGTTCATATCTATCTATCTATCTATCTATCTATCCATCCATCCATCTATCTATCTATCCTAGTCTGTTCATATCTATCTATCTATCTATCTATCTATCTATCCATCTATCCTAGTCTGTTCAGATTCATCTATCTATCTATCTCATCTATCTATCTATATCATTCATTCATCCTATCTATCTATCTATCTATCTATCTATCTATCTATCCAAGTCTGTTCATATCTATCTATCTATCATATCTATCTATCTATCTATCCTAGTCTGTTCATATCTATCTATCTATCTATCTATCTATCTATCTATCTATCTATCCAGTCTGTTCATATCTATCTATCTATCATTATCTATCTATCTATCTATCTATCTATCCTATCTATCTCATTTCATCCATCTATCCTAGTCTGTTCACATCTATCTATCTATCTATCTATCTATCTATCTATCTATCTATCTATCTATCTATCTATCCTAGTCTGTTCATATCTATCTATCTATCTTAAATAGCCTTGTCAGACTGAGACTTTCATATGGATGGCACCAAATTCTTTCATAAATTTCTAAGCTGTCAGTTGTAAACACTTGCTTTCACAGATCAATGGTTAAAAATGGCTTTGAGCAAATGAATACTGTAGGTCTTAGGGAGGACTATCTTCAAGTCTTGTGGGCTGGCACTATCTATATAATGAAAAAGGAAAAAAAAAACTTTATCAGAGAACAGAAACTACATTATTTGAGGACTTTTAACAGAAGCAATGACTACAATGGATAGCACTTGTAAATCGAAGAGAGAATAATGATATAATCAAGATGTCAGCATTCCACACTACTTCAAACAAAAGATTAGGAAGGAAACTCCGATCAGTATTGGAAAGAGAAATAACAGCTACTGGACTGAGAAACCTGTTTTCCTGAAAAAAAAATTTTAAAGAGAAGGATTTTATAAATTTCTTGGTTGGGCTGAGATCTTTTCAGTTCTCTCTTGTAAAGATGACAAACATGGAAAAAGAAAGTAAGTCAGAGAGAGAGAGAGGAAGTGAAAAAGAGAGCGAAGGAAAAGAGAAAGAAGGGGAGGGAGAGAAAAAGGGAGAGAAGGAAAGAGAAATAGTGAGAGATAAGAAAAAAGGAAAGTGAGAAAGAGTGAGTGAAAGAGAGAGAGAGAAAGAAGAAGGAGTGAGAGAAAGAGGGAGTGAAAGAGTGAGAGATAGAAAGAGAGAGGTGAGAGAGAGAAAAGAGAGTGAGAGAAAGGGAGAAAGAGAGAGTGAAAGAGAGAAAGAAGGAGAGAGAGAAAGAGGGAAAGAGAGAGGGTGAGAGAAAGAAAGAAGCAGAGGGAGAGAAAGAGAGAAAGAGGGAGACAGAGGAAGAGAGAGAGAGGGTAATAGAGAGAGAAAAAAGGAGTTTGAGAGAGAGAAAGAGGAAGTGAAAGAGAGGGAGAGAGAAAGAGTGGGAGAGAGAGAAAGAGAGGGAGAGAGATAAAAATGTAAAAATGAAAACACATACAAGAGTCCCCAAACCTGTTCATTATTGTTTTTTTTTTGATTTTGTAATTTTTTTACAAAAAAAAATCGAAATAAATGAGTTAACAAAGGAGAGTAAGTAAAAGTAAGTAAGTAAGTATATACAAAAGAAGAAGGTAGAAGACCAAAAGAAAGAGTGAGAAAAAGGGAAACATAAAGAAAAAAAGAAACTGAAATTCAATTTTTACCGTATTTCTTCCAATCAGATTTCAGGCTGACAAAAGGGTTTGAACTTGGAAAACATGGCAATGGCAGTTAACTATTTTATCAAACAAATAAGTGCATCCAAGTCTTGATTAAAAAGAAATAAAAAAAAGTCAAAATGAAGAAAAAAAACAAGACAGGACCAACTCCAGATTTCAATTATCCGCCTTATAAATTCCACATCTGCAGAATTCTCTTTGATCTTTTCTTTTCATTTATTTCTTTACTTATCCACCCACTTACTTCTTTCCCTGAACCTTTTTACTATTTAGCTATTCAACCATTAAATATTTAAGAGACTAAAACAAGAAAATTATAAATCTTTGCTTTCACATATAAGACAGAGAAGGGAACAGAATGAAAAGATAATTATCTGAAAGGTTTGAGTTGAAATCATCATCGGCTGCAGGATGGTGAGACTACAAAGGGACAGTTAAATATTTTAAAAATAGTAAAACCTATATTTTCATAAGTTTTTTATTTCCAATCCTGCACTGCTTACACATTGATGCAGATTGATGGCCTGAGTAAAACAGGGATAAAAAAGCAACTAAAAATATTAAGAGGTAAGTAAATATTATCCAAAATTAATAATAATGGTTTACAACGTTTTATGTAATAAAAATATAGATGAAAATAAATACTAGTAAAAATTAAAAGTAATAGTTGACAATATTTCATCGAATAAAAAATAAAATGAACAAATATACCTGTGATGAATTAATATTAACTGTATAAAATATTTAGTATAAATAAAAATGAGAATAAATAATAATAAAAATTACTAACAATAGTTGACTTCAACTAATAAAAAAGCTAAGAGGAACGTAAATACATGTAAAAAATTAATAATAATGGTTGACAATGCTTCATCTAATAAAAATAAAAATACTACTGTACTGAAAGGGACTTATACGAAATTGATTTAGTAAAAAAGATAATTTCTTTTAATATTATTATTTTATCTCTTTATATTATTTGGAATGATCTGAAAATAATTTTCATTATTTATTCTTCTGTAAATTCTAAGATGGCTTCCCAACCTGATTCCAGTAGTGAAGAGTTTTCTAACAGTGCAATGTTGTTATAATCACTACCTGTTTTCTCAAAGTGATGAGTTTTGCCAGGCTTTTTTAAAATTTGCAGAGGCTTGATAGACCATGACTCAGCAGCATGTAAAATTTCCAGCATGCTCTTCACGCTTAGTTGGTTTTGATGGAACTTTTTAACCCTTTTGTGGGTGGATTTCTTCATCTTCCATCACATATTAACTCTCCATATAGCAGACTTCTTCACTGGTAGTTCTATCCCACACAATGATATATACATGCCCCACCCATCAAAATATACTAAATAAATAAAAGAAACAAAAGCAGACAGAATTTTTAAAAAAAATCATTAATATGATTTCTTGTTGATTATATGGTGAAGCTCTTTCTACTATAATTCATCTTTTTAATTTTTAACTTATAATTTTTTTCCTGTCAGCATTTTTATTTCTTTCTATCACAACTTCTGCAGGCCATCAGTCTATGGCAATGAGCAAACAATATGGATCAGGAATAATAAAAGATAATGCCCAATGAGGCTAGAAGTCAAGAAACGGTGAAGGATCAGTTTATGAGGTGAGATTTGAACTCCTGCTAATTATTGACTACCTGTTAGCTCAGCTCTCAGTTTTAACCGGGCTTTCCCAAATCAAAATTGGACTCGAGTTCATTGACTGTACACAGATGAAGAAGAACAATCATTGGATTATACCAAAGCTGATTTTAGTAAAATATTGAAGGAAAGAAGCTCAAATACTATTTAATGGTCTGTTAGTTTACTAATCATCACACCAAAGTGCTCTAACATATGAATATCTGGATAAAGTGAAAAGTAATCACAATAAAAAAAAACCTTTGAAAATTGATCTTTTTTGGACTAAGACAAGAAGAAAAGTAATTTGAATTAACAAGATCTTGCTTTCAGATTGGTATCATTGTTAGCTTCCGCACAAATTGTATCTTTCATTGTGACTTTGAAGAATAGATTACTAAGTTTTTGAGAAGGGTCAATTCTAAAGTGGCACCATGCCAACTTTGTCTGACTGGCTGGACTTTTGAGAAGAAGGTGACAGAATTAGTAAAGAAATGTTATTTGATGGAAGGAACCAAAGAAGAAAAATTACTCTGTGATAGATTTTACTTATCTTCCTATATACATATAGATGCACACACACGAACCTGAATAGACACACATGACTCTTTTTTTACTAATATATCATTCATCTTATCAGTTTTTTTCAATCACGTCTAATTCTGTCAGGTCATGGCCATTAACAAGCAGGTAGTAATTTTAACTTGAATTTTATTATTATTAGATGAAGCATTGTCAACAATTATGATTATCATTATTAATTTTTGACTAGTATTACTTTCATCTTAAATTCCTTTGCCTTATTTACACTATTAGTATCAGCTGTAGTAATATTATCTTAAAATGAATTATTATTATGAGATGAAGCATTCTCAACCATTATCAATTTTTGACAGCATTTATTATTAGTGGTCACAATGTTAACAATATAATATATGCAGATGACACCATGTTGATGGCAGACATAGAAAGAAAACTATAGTAACTCCTAGACAACTTTGTAAAGGATAGCAGGTAGAAAGGACTAACCATCAATTGTAAGAACACAGAATATATGCTTGTCAGTAAGATGAACAGCTCAAGATGTGAGCTATAAATTGGGGATGTCAAAATCAAGTAAGTGTTATATGCCATACCTATGAAATAAAAACAGGAAAATTTGGAAATATTTTCTTTTCTGAATAAGTACCACCTCCTCCCATCTCTCTCATTCTCATTTCTAGGTTAAAACACAGACATACATGACTATAACAGACTGATAGATAATGAATAGACTGAGACAGATAGTGTTATATACCATACATATGAATACTAATGGGTATCTCCCAATCCTTATAAATATGTTGGACACTATTGTAACTGGGGGTAATATGCTATCTAAGCAGTGGTTTACCTACTTCACGACGCTGGCGAGTATTGTATTTTGTTGATGTTATAAAGATTACCATTTCATTTCCAATCTCCATTTTGGTTATTCTTCATTCAGTGACCCTTTCTAGGTTACAACAGTAAGTATAGAAATTTAAATATCTGGGAATTGTTTTAACAGATAACAGAAAATGTGACACCAGAATTTAAGGACACACTGGAATTGCAAAAGATGCCTTCCAAAGCTAAGCAAAGTATTAAGATAGAGAAAAATTTTGTTAGAAACAAAGAAAAGCATGCTGAACTGCTGTGTAATATCAATTTTTCATTATCACAGTGAATATTGACAATTTCTTCACAGATGAAGTGCTGACTTGAGGAAACAGAAATATAGTCCTATCGAAAGAGGCTGAGAAGATGATGGACTGAACATGTAAGTAATGAGGAAGTTTTAAGGAAAATAGAAACAGAAGGGGACAGCTGAAATTTCTGGGACACATAAAGAGGAAAGAAGGCTTGGAAAATTTAATATTCTCAGTGTATATTGAAGTCAAGAGGAACAGAGAAAACAATGAGTAACCACCTGTTAGAGTCTAGGGTTAACTGGTTATCTTCCACATATATAAGCATAAGCTGTGCCTCTACCTTAAGTGGCTCTCAGGCCTTGTACAGAGTGAACGCCACTGTAAAAAAATACTACTTCAGGTTTTTTGTAAATAAATAGCAGAACAAAGACTGACAACTATAGTGAAAAACAGACATAGCTAAGAGCTACAAAAGAAAGGAAGTTGTGGTAGGCTAAAATCTTGAAGACTCAGAGCATATAAAAGAAGACCCCCACATTAATGGAGTTGTAACAATGCTTGGGACACTTAAATGAGGAAAGAAGGGTTAGAGAATGTGACACTCACAGGACATATTGAAACAAGAGAGTCAGGGGAAATAGCAAGTAATCTACATAACAAGAGTGTAAATGGATGGCAGAATAGGGTGTGGTGCGTATGAAGAAAGGATAAGCATTACTAAAAGGTGCAAAAATAGGAAGTTGTGGGGAGCCATGAGCGCCCAACATCTGGAAGTAACTGAACAAGCTTTTGACAGAATGGAGAGAGGGAGGTATTGTAAAATGTTAAACATTGCTAAGAGCTACAAAGAATCTGTGGAGAGCCTTGATTACTTATGTCGTAAAGAGCTACCACACATGAAAAAAGAATTTCTGAAGACTCTCATCACTGACATGTCATGATTTTTTAAGGAATTAAAAAATGAGTATGCAATTAGGCAAACCACTCTCTCATAATTAACTTACCTTAGACTATGCAGAAGTTTTTAGTCTTTATATACAAGATGTTATTTCTGTCTATTGTGTTATGAAATGTGCAGTCTTGGGAAATGGTTTTAGAATAAAATGTCAATTGTAAATTTAATTAGAGATTAAAAAATTGTAATAAAGAAACAACAAAGGAAAAAAAAAAAAGATGGAAAGCTTGGTTTGAAAAGAAAAAATTAATGAGATAAAAAAGAAATAAATAACAGGATATATTTTCATTTTTAATTTATCAAATCTCATGGATCCGTTTTTTGTTTCAAGTACGATTGCTGCCAGTGTTTTCTTCTCATTTTTTATGATTGCTTTTTAGTGTTTATAGTTACCAGCGATTATCATTCTGTCTGAAAAGGTGATAAAAAAGAGGAAGAAAAGTGAGAGAGAGAGAGAGAGAGAGAGAGAGAGAGAGGAGGGAGAGAGAAAAGAGATACAAAGTATCTTTTCTCTACCTTCTTTCTTTGTACTTTCTTTATATATTTCTTTGTCTCTCCTTGTATTTACTTTTCTGCTCCTTCTTTCCTCTCTCTCTTTTTGCTTCTTTTCCTCTTTACTTTTTAAAGATATAGAGAGATAGAAAAAGAGAGTGAAAGAAAAGACAAATACAGAGAAAGAATTAGAGAGAACAAGAAAAAAGAGGAAGAGAGAATGAAAAAAGAGTGTGTGAGAGAGAGAGAGAGAGAAACAAAAAAAAAGAGAGAAAGAAAATATAAGGAGAGAGAAAGAAAAAGAGAGATAGAGAAATAAAAATAGAGAAATAGAGAAAGAAAATATGAGAGGGAGACAAACAAAAAGAGAGAAGAAAAGGAGGGGGGAAAAACAACAATAGACAAAGAAAAACGGGATATAATGAAAGAAAGAAAGAAATAAAATACAAGAAAGAGAGAGAAAGAGGAGAAAGAGAGAAAGAAAAATAGAGAAATAGACAGAGAAAGAAAATATAAGGAGAGAAAATAACAAAAAGAGAAAGAGATAGAGGAAAGAGGATTGAGGAAAAAAAAGAGAGGGAAGCAAAGTAATACAAAGAGAGGGGGAAAAGAAACAAGAAAGAGAGAGAAAGACAGAGAGAAATAATGAAAAAGAAAGAAAAATGTAAGGAGAGAGAAAGAAAAAGTGAGAGAGAAAGAGACAGAGAAATAAACAAACTCAAAAAAATAGAAGCAGAAAGAAAATATGAGGACGGAAGAAAATACAGGGAGAGAAAAGGAACTGAAATGAAAAGAGAGAGAGGAAAAGAATGGAAGCGAAAGAAAATACAAGGGGAAATAAAGAAAAAGTGAGAAACAAAGAAAGAAGAAAAAGAAACAAAAGAGAGAAAAATACAAAGAGAGAGAAAGAAAAATGGGAGGGTGAAAAAGAGAGAGAAAAAGAAAGAGAAAGACAGGGAGAAAGAAAGAATAAAGAAAAAGAGTGAGAAAAATATTATAGAGAAAGAAAACAGAAAGTTCGAAAGAGGAAAAGGAGCAAAAAAAGATGTTGAAAGAAGGAGAAAAAAAAGAGGAGAGCAGGAAAAGAGAAAGAAAATTTGAAAGAAAGAGAGTAGAGAAAGAGGGAAGAAAATAAAAAAGAAATGTAAAGAAGTCAAGAGAAGAAAAATACAAGGAGAGGGGAAGAAAAAGGGAGATAAAGAGAGAGAAAAAGAAATAGAGAGGGTGGGAAAGAAACAAAAAGAGATAGAGAAAAATAGAAAGAGAGAAAGAAAATAGAATGAAAGAGAAAGAAAATACAAGGAGAGAGAAAGAAAAGGTAGAGAGATAAAGAAACAAAAAGAGATAGAGAAAAAGAGAAAGAGTGAAAGAAAATATAAGGAAAGAGAAAGAAAATACAAGGCGAGAGAAAGAAAAAGGTAGAGAGACAAAGAAACAAAAAGAGATAGAGAAAAAGAGAAAGAGAGAAAGAGAGAAAGAAAATACAAGGAAAGAGAAAGAAAACACAAGGAGAGAGAAAGAAACAAAAAGAGATAGAGAAAAAGAGAAAGAGAGAAAGAAAATAGAAGGAAAGAGAAAGAAAATACAAGGAGAGAGAAAGAAAAAGATAGAGAGAGAAAGAAACAAAAAGAGATAGAGAAAAAGAGAAAGAGAGAAAGAAAATACAAGGAAAGAGAAGAAAATACAAAAGAGAGAAAGAAACAAAAAGAGAGATAGAGAAAAGAGAAAAGAGAAAGAAAATAGAATGAAAGAGAAAGAAAATACAAGGAGAGAGAGAGAAAGAAAGGGTAGAGAGATAAAAGAAACAAAAAGAGATAGAGAAAAGAGAAAGAGTGAAAGAAAATATAAGGAAAGAGAAAAGAAAATACAAAGTGAGAGAGAAAGAAAAAGGTAGAGACAAAAAGAAACAAAAGAGATAGAAAAAGAGAAAGAGAGAAAGAGAGAAAGAAAATACAAGGAAAGAGAAAGAAAACAAAGGAGAGAGAAAGAAACAAAAAGAGATAGAGAAAAAAGAGAGAAAGAGAGAAAGAAAATAGAAGGAAAGAGAAAAGAAAAATACAAGGAGAGAGAAAGAAAAAGGTAGAGAGAGAAAGAAACAAAAAGAGATAGAGAAAAAGAGAAAGAGTGAAAGAAAATATAAGGAGAGATAAAGAAAATAGAAGAGAGAGATAGAAAGAAACAAAAAGAGATAGAGAAAAAGAGAAAGAGGGAAAGAAAATAGAAGAGAGAGAGAGGGAGATAGAAAGAAAAAAAAGATAGTGAAGAAGAGAAAGAGAGAAAGAAAATAAAAGGAGAGAGAAAGAAAAAGGGAGAGCAAGAAAGAAACAAAAAGAGATAGAGAAAAAGAGAAGGAGAGAAAGGAGATGCAAGAAAACAGACAGAAAATATGAGGATAGAGAAAGAAAAAATGGAGAAAGAAACAAAAAGAGAGAGATAAAAAGAAAAATAAATAAATAAAATACAAGCAAAGAGAAAGAAAACAGAAGAGAGAGACAGAAAGCGAGAGAGAGAAATAAAGAATGAGTGTGAGAGAGAGAGAGAGAGAGAGAATATCAAAATACATCATGAAGATTTAACAAGTCTCAAACAGGCAAATTAAATTATTTCTCTTGCAAGTCCATTAAAGAATAAAAAAAATTCATAATAGCTAATCTCGCAGATGTGTATAACATTCTTAATCACCACCTTTGTTCGGAAAAACAATTGTTCTGACTCTTCAGAACGAAAAAATTCTGGGTAATTTATATAGTATTAAAATTATTTGACTGCTATGAATGATTCAATGACTTTGATATTAATTATATAGTTACATATAAATATTTTTCTAATCATTTCACCCCATTCAAGGCAATAAAGCCACTAAGATGTAAGGAGGTTATTGAGTGTGAAAGAAATATAGAAGACAATTATTGAGAAGAAAAGGACAATAAAAGAACAGGTTTCAAGGAGACAGAAAATAACAATTGACTTTGCATTTAAATTTTTGAAGACTGAAATTAACAGGAAAGCAAGAATCTAGAAAACCTTGCACAAACAAAAAGCTTCTCCTGAGCAAGAAATGCTGAAGAAGAAACTATTAGCATTGAAGATATAGTTACATCTAGCAATTTCAACAGTGAAATGATGAGACCTAACAGCCAATCTAGTACTGTACTTAAATTTGTAAAGTCGAGGTACCAAACATACTAAATATATTTCATAAATAGATAATAATAAAGAGAAAATGACAACGTAACATGTACTGTTGTGTGAAGACAATAAAAAACCCCGCAGTATTTGAAAATGATTAAACAGACATATGACAAAAGCCTAAATTCTTTGATAATGACTTATGAAGGTCAACTGTCCACAGACATTGGACAGTTTATATTTAAACATTTACCTGAAATCAGGAAAATAGTTTGAAATATAGAAAAATAAATAAAAATCCTTAACAAAGGACTTTTAATGGTCTTTAACTAAACTGTTAGGAATGAAAAATTACTTACCAAATACATCCAATTCAGCATACACACACACACACACACACACACACACACACACACACACACATACATATATAAACTATATCCATGTCTTGGGTAAGGTTATAAACTATATCTGAAAGCAAGACATTTGATCAGGAGTTTTTGAGGAGCATGGAACCGCCACTTAATTGCTGGTGTTCCCAGGTCCATCCTGTCATGGAGGTGGGTAACTGTTAGGGTCCCAGCTATGGGCAAATAGTTACCCACCTCCAAAAAAAAGGGGTCGAAACACTATGAAAGTATAAAAATAGGTTTAAATACCAGCAATACTTTTTTGGAAAATTATTATTATTTTTGGAAAAGAAAATTATTACCAGCAATACAAATAAATAAATAAACAAACATGTGACTTCCGCAAAAATAGCCACCAGAATAGATTACTCACAATACATCACTGACCTATATATATAAATAGCCGAGGAAAAATTCAGCATTCACGGCCTGACGATTGTATCCACCATGAAACAGTCTGTCGCTTCTGAGTGCTGACTTCAAATGTTCACTTTTTATTTATATATATATATATATATATATATATAAATATATATATATATATATATATATATACATAGATAGATAGATAGATAGATAGATAGATAGATAGATAGATGAATAATATTAGTGGTAAATATACACATACATATGCAATCATATATCTAAATATATATACATACATACACATACATATATATTTGTATAAAAAATAATTCCAAGAGGATAGAATCCAGGTAGAACTCAATGTCCAGGACAGAGTAAGGATATAATAAAAAGGCTTAAACACTAATATTCCATGGTATATATATATATATATATATATATATATGGCTGACTCTTGTGATCCTGCCAAGGTTTTAACTCATCATCCTTGGCTAACAAATTTCTGAAGATATTAGACAATTGACAACTGAAGTGTTGATTAGAGAATTACTTTTCGCTGATGATGCTGCAATAGCATAAACAGTGAAATCAAGCTTCAGCAACAAGTCAGCCTAGCGCAGTACTTTTTAAACTATTGGTCACAAATTAAAATCAAACACTTAAATTTTAGTTTATATACATTATGTCACAAACATGCAATATTTAATGCAATGGGTTACACAAGTGTTGTGGTAATAATACCTAGGGTCATGAAAAATCTCATGATGAAAATTGAGGTCATGAATGAAAAAATTTTAAGAGGCACTGGTCTAGTGTAAACAAGCGACTTCTTTGGGTCGACAATCAGCATTAAGAAAACTGAGGTAATAAGACAAGTGACAAACTCACCACCAGAAAATAAAACTTCGTGATGAATCTTTGAAAACAGTAGATAAGTTTACTTGGGATTTGCCATAACATCAACCCTATCTATGGATGAAAAATTAACAAGCAGAACAGGAAAGGTCACAGTATTTACATTATTTGGACTATTGCCTCATCTTTGTTGCCATATTTATTACAATGTTTCGGCTGTTGTACACTCCGGTCTTCTTCAGGTGGTTAGAATGTCGAACTGAACCCTTTATTTCACTCACTGGGGTAGACTGTTCTAGTTCCACATGCCATGTCTAACGGATGTCAGTTATCTGTTAATTCCCCTCTCAAAGTTTTTGACCACCTTAACCAGGTATTGAACTCACACTCTTTGGGTCCTGTCACAGATGTTTTTAAGGAGACACAGCACGGCAGATAAAGGCATTAATTAGATCCAGTGACAGGACCCAAAGAGTGTGAGTTCAATACCTGGTTAAGGTGACTGAAACGTTGTAATAAATATGGCAACAAAGATGAGGACAATAGTCTGAATAATGTAAATAGTGTACATAATACCTCATCTCAGAAATATAGACAGATACTGAAAGGCCAAAACGTTGTAGTAAATATGGCGACAAAGATGAGGACAATAGTCCGAATAATGTAAATAATGTACATAATACCTCATCTCAGAAATATGGACAGATAATGAAAGGCCGAAACGTTGTAATAAATATGACAACAAAGATGAGGACAATAGTCCGAATAGTGTAAATAGTGTACATAATACCTCATCTCAGAAATATAGACAGATAAGGAAAGGCCACAGCTGCATTCAAGAAAATTGATGAACTTAGGATAAAGACCAAAACTCTAATTTACCAAACATGCATCCTCTTCAAAACTGCTTTACAGGAGTGAGACGTGGTCTTGCTAGAACAATTATGACTAAGTAGCGAGTTCGATCCTCAGTGGGTACCCCAAAACATTTGGCCTTGTGCCACACCTGAGCTACGCTTGGAAAATCACTATATTTTTCTATTGTCTGGTGAAGTGCTGTCACTCAGTTTATTGACCAAGATCCTGTTTTACCAATATATTCAGAATTCGAAGAATATTTCTTACTTTCCAAGTGAATATTACATTAACAATCTCGAATCGAGAATAACAATGATTTTTCCAGATAAAACTTTGATTATTGAACCCATAGCTGAAGAGAGGAGATAAATTCATTCTTTTCCCAATGAACCTGACTGGAATTTGAACTCAGGTCTCTGATTTCTCATTCTGAGTCACTATTCATTACAAATTTTATTTTCTCTTTGTTTCACTGGTTACACTTATTTCATTTATTTGTTTTAAGTAGCCCAGATCATTTATCTGAACTCTGACAGACTTGAGCTAATGAACAATAAATAAGGAATTTATTTCAAATAATGATTCTCTTGTGAAATTTGAAAGAAACTAGACCTGGTTGATGGATCGCACGTGGGTAGAACAGTTTAAAAACTTGTTTGATACACTTTAAAAAATCATTATTCCTTTATCAAGCCAACATCTTGTCAGCAGGAGGGAAGATTCACTAATGAAAGATCTATCTCAGCTTATAAATGCATTTAGAATTGATCACTTGGGACTTTAGGCTAAGAAAGACTTAAGATTCTCAATGATATTATAAAGATTCTATTGTTGTCACATTGTTTTCTTGAACAAATTTAGGAAAACACTTCTCTAAAAACCAATATATATATATATGTATGTATATATATATATATGTATGCATACACACACACACACACACACGTACATATATATCTAAATAAAATAATATATATAAAAGTGAACATTGAAGTCAACACCAAGAGGTGACAGTCTTTTTCATGATACATGCAACTGCATTTAGAATGAAACAGACTTTTGCCTCTGGGTTTTGACTTCAATGTCCACTTTTATATCTACATATACTCTATCCCTGATATTGAGCAATTTAACCTATAAATATGATATATTTTATCACACACACACACATATATATATATATATATATATATATATATATATATTTATATATATATATATATATATATATATATATATATATATATATAGTTTATCAAATTTAGGTAATCCTCTGGGTAGACCTGAGGAGGATGATATCCAGAGAGCTCAATGTAAAATTCAGAGCAGATATGTTTGAATAAAAAGACAGATACGTTAAGATTCCATGTAATAAGCTATTTCACCATAACCCCTTTAACAGGGTTCTGGATCATCAGACTTTACTTCCAAAAAGCTGAAATGAAAATGAAAAAAATTCACACGTTTTTTACGGACCTCATCAAGTATACATAAAGTTAATGAAGTGAGAAGTGGGAGAGAGGATATGAGTGTGTCATATGTATCATTTTAGTTTCCTATTTTAACCCTAGTTTTATATATATATATATATATATATATATATATATATATAAATATTGAGCACTAGAGTTTTTTTTCATACTTAATTTTGCAATTCAACATTATATATATATATATATATATATATATATATATGATGGAGGATTTTTTAACAATATGAGGATCTGACAATCTCACACAGTTTTTTTGTTTGTGTTATATGTGACACTTAAGTACAACTAGTACAAATACTTATTAAGTACAAATACTTATTGTATTATTCAACAGCGAGTATCTTGGGAAATAGCATCAGGAATATTTGCTGACACTTTTCTCCATTTTCTTTCATCTATTAGCTGCTTAATATGAATGATTTCCAGATTTTCTGATACCACTCTGGCACAAATACTGCTAGTTATTTCTATCCATGGCAACTCGCTCAAAGTTAGTATGAAACACATTGACAGCTGAGTGAAAGTCTGTTAGCTTGTTTTTACACCTAAGACACAGTCGTCCAATATTCCTTTGTCTACTGTCAAACTGACTGTATTTTCAATGCTAACTGCATTATAAATACAATTATCCCTACCAGCATAATCACAACAGTCAGCAACACACATGAAGTTAGCATTAAGGACACATGGCACAGTGGATAAAGGCATTGGTTAAATCCAGTGACAAGCCCCAAAGAGTGTAAGTTCAATACCTGGTTAAGGTAGTGGAGAACTTGGAGAGGGGAATTAACAGGAGATAACTAATAACTGACATCCATTAAACATGGAACGTGGAACTAGAACAGTCTACCCCAGTGAGCGAAAAAAAGGGTTAAGTTTGACATTCCAACTACCTGAAGAAGGCCGGAGTGTACAACAGCCGAAAGGTTGTAATAAATATAGTGACAAAGATGAGGACGATAGTCTGAATTATGTAAGTAAATTTACAATCTATTTCTACAGAAAAAATTAATCTTAATTTCAATGTTTCTCTGCAGAAAAATATTCTACTTATTCTATAGGGAACTCTTTAAACAATGAACGTAACAGACTGGAATTTAAACTCAGGTTTCTGATTTCTCTTTCTAAACTGCTATCGAATTTCTTTCAGAGATGTTCTTATTTGAAATTGGTTACCAACCAAAGCTATAAAGACCAGTTTTCTTTCCTGTTAACACTTAGCTTAGATGTATTCATACTATTCCATAACTATTTTGGAAAAAGGATTCAGTTCAACATTCCAATCACCTGGAGTGTACAATGGCCAAAACGTTGTAATAAATATGGCGACAAAGATGAGAACAAAAGTCCGAATAATGTAAATAGTGTACATAATACCTCATCTCAGAAATATAGACAGATACTGAAAGGTCAAAACGTTGTAATAAATATGGCGACAAACATGAGAACAAAAGTCTGAATAATGTAAATAGTGTACATAATACCTCATCTCAGAAATATAGACAGATACTGAAAGGCCGAAATGTAATAAATATGGTAACAAAGATGAGGACAATAGTCTGAATAATGTAAATAGTGTACATAATACCTCATCTCAGAAATATAGACAGATACTGAAAGGTCGAAACGTTGTGATAAATATGGTAACAAAGATGAGGACAATAGTCTGAATAATGTAAATAGTGTACATAATACCTCATCTCAGAAATATAGACAGATACTGAAAGGCCGAAACGTTGTAATAAATATGGTAACAAAGATGAGGACAATAGTCCGAATAATGTAAATAGTGTACATATTACCTCTTCTCAGAAATATAGACAGATACTGAAAGGCCGAAACGTTGTAATAAATATGGTAACAAAGATGAGGACAATAGTCCGAATAATGTAAATAGTGTACATAATACCTTATCTCAGAAATATAGACAGATACTGAAAGGCCGAAACGTAATAAATATGGTAACAAAGATGAGGACAATAGTCCGAATAATGTAAATAGTGTACATAATACCTTATCTCAGAAATATAGACAGATACTGAAAGGCCGAAATGTAATAAATATGGTAACAAAGATGAGGACAATAGTCCGAATAATGTAAATAGTGTTGAAAATACAAATATCATCGTCAGCATAACCACCAACAGAACTGAGCTTAACCAAAATTCTGTTGAAAAGGCCCAGACCAATGATAGTGCATGAGTGCATCTACACATGTGCATATGTGTTTGTGACGAAGTATAAGTTTTTCTGACAGACCATGCAGTAGATCTGAAAAGCATCGAAACCACCCCTACCCACTTCTTGTTGCAGATGAATATCAACACACATAAAAAGCTAAGGGTCCCCAACATAGAAATAGAATTACAACTGTGTATGTATGTATGCCTGAATGTATCTGTGACTAGCATTGTATTATTTATATGGGTGCGTTGGTGAGAACTAAAATGTGTACACCTGTATGTACGTGTCTATGCTTATGATAATTCCACCCTAAATAAACACAGAAGTATATTCCCCCTCCCACCACCAAACACAGTCAAACAAGCATAAATAGATTCAGTTTAAAAAAATATGGTTTGTTTGATGATCGCAAAAGCATGAAACCCAAGGTTACAAACTCATATCCACACAATTTATGGTAGCTCTATCACTGATACTGAACCCTTTCCACTAAGTGTCATGCATATAAAATAAATATATAAAATATATATATATATATATATATATATATATAGTTGTCTATATATAGTTGTATATTTAGGCAGCAATCCTTCCTTTATGCATGTTTCATTAAAAACGACAGACAAGGAACACAGCTAAATCAAAATTACAAAGAACGAACATTATCTATGAGTTCAAATGCCCCTTAAGGAACTCTGTTCCTGATCAAACCGGACTCATAAATAATTACATCGGTTGCACAACTACATGCTTATCCAGACGTCTTACGTTACACCTATCTGATCACAGCTCCATTAGAACCCATTTAAACACACACACAAATTTACCTGACTCTATTAGGAACACACTAGTAGAAAACACAAATATATTAAATGCATCCACCTGCAAAAAATTACTAAAAATAATGGAAGCTTTAATAATAAAAAAGAAAAACGCCAACCCTTAACAATATTAACTACGAACAAAGCCGCAATGTGCTAACCGTATTCGGAAGTTAAAAACATCCCTACCACACACTAAGACATACACATGACGCACACACTCAATTAAACTGAAAAATCGAATCATCATTGATAATGGCTAAAGGTATTGCCGAATGTGCTCGGAAATATAAAACATTTGGACAATTCTTACACACACTTTGTCCAGAAAAGAAAGCGCTCTTGTTAGAACACAAGAAAAATTAAATAAAAAGCTTAACCATAGTACCTTGTCTGTCGTTTTTAATGAAACATGCATATATATATATATATATATATATATATATATATATATTACATTGCATCTAGACATTAGTCCTGTTGTAATACTTTGGTCTATCACATGGTTTGACATCATATGACCGCATCTTGAACTTATGATTGGTGTCTGCTATTCCTTGGTCGTTTTCGTCACATAGGAATTTTCTATGTCAAAAAAACAAAAGATCATCTTTGATGGTTGATATTTTTTTTCATGTCTGTATAACCACTCTGAGGATGGTCCATGTGAGCTGAAAGCTTAGGACAAAATTGATAAAAAATTATCCAAATGTTGGACAATTTTTGTCTTTATTTTCACCCAAAATTAAAGCAAACATATCAACATTAAAATGGCTCATGATCAGACATTATAGACATTCATTGTCTGTTATATTTTAATAATATGTGTTTAAATAATGATCTACAACACCAATACACTAAAGATATATATATATATACACACACACAAAAAGTGTACATAAATACAGACACACACACATATATATAAATAAAAAAGAAAAATAATCAAATGCAATATTTAAATATGTTTATACACAAACTTTTACATATATATATATATATAATATATATATATATATATATATATATATATATATACAAACTTATATATATATATATATATATATATATATATATATATATATATATATATATATATATACATATATATATATATATATATAACTGAGATATTTGTCCCAGAGTGATATCAGAAATTTCAAAATCAGTCATATTGACCAGCTAAGAGATGAATTAATGACAACAGCAAAAAGCCTCAGCAAATATTCCTGTGGCTATGTCCTGAGATCCTTGTGGTTGCACAATATGTGGACTTGTATGCACGTCACTAGCAGGACTGAAGTGTCATAAACATAAAAATGAATGGTTGGCTGATCCTCATACATCAAAGTCAACAGGAGTCATCATTTACATTAGTCGGACTATTGTCCTCATCTTTGTCGCCATATTTGTCACAACGTTTCTGCCGTTGTACGCTCCGGCCTTCTTCAGGTGGTTGGAATTTCGAACCGAACCCTCCTCAATCGCCGGGGTAGACCGTTCCAATTCCACGTGCCATGTTTGATGGATGTCAGTTATCAGTTATCTCCTGCTAATTTTCCCTCTGAAAGTTCTCCACTGCCTTAACCAGGAATGGCACAGTGGATGGGGGCGTTAGTTGGATCCGGTGGCAGACCCAAAAGAGGGTGAGTTCAATTCCTGGTTAAGGCAGTGGAGAACTTTCAGAGGAAATTAGCAGGAGATAACTGATAACTGACATCCATCAAACATGGCACGTGGAATTGAACGGTTCACCCCGACGATCGAGGTGGAGGGGGGTTCAAATTCCAACCACCTGAAGAAGGCCGGAGCGCATAACGGACAAACGTTGTGACAAATATGGCGACAAAGATGAGGACAATAGTCCGACTAATGTAAATACTGTACATAATACCTCATCTCAGAAATATAGACAAACTCAGGAGTCATCATGTGTGTGTGTGTGTGTGTGTGTGTGTGTGTGTGTATCTTCTGTGGATTGTCAGTCTGTCACAGTAGAGGAGTTTGCAGGTCTCAAGGAACCTGAATGCAGTGTCATTGGGAGCTCCATCTCCTAGTAGGGCTACCCATGGCAGTAAGGGTTCAGGGAAGGGACCAGACTAAGTGCAATCTGATCGCCAGTTAAGCAACATTCTACATACAGGAACAAGCTATCATGAACCTGCCTGTCAAGCCAGGTTTTCTGCAGCAGATGGTGCCAGTTGAAATGTATGTGTGTGTGTGCCAGGGAGTGGGGTGCCATAGACCACCCCAAACAATTCACAGCCAAATCCTCTTCTCCAAACTTCTTTTCTGAAAGTCAAAATATGAGAGAATTCTTCTCACGAATTATAGGTACCATCAGGAAATCTACATCCATCCTAAAAGTGACTGACATTCTCTCCTTCTCAATCATGACCCCACTGCAGTGCCAAACTTCCTTAAATGCATCCTGCTATACCCGGTATGACAACAGATGTCAACCAACTCTACCTATCACAATTTTGAAGCTGCACTCAAGTCCAACTGATCCTTTGGAGCCCCAGTGGCTGATAACATCCCCACTGGAACTGATCAATCTCAGCAGATTACTTCTCAAAACAAGACTCTTCTTCCTCCTTATCCTACGGATCTGGGAAAAGGAAGAAGATCCATCAGATCTGAAGGGTGTGAATATCATCACCATCTTCAAGAAAGAAGATAGAAATGTTTATGGAAACTGCCATGTAATCTCTTTCCTGTAATGAACAGGAAGATCCTTACTTATCTCAGTTGCCTCCTGACCTTGTTAGAGGACATTCTCCCTTAAAGTCAAAGTGGTTTCAGAGAAAGAAATCATTAATATGATGTTCTCTGTGAGACAAATCCAGGAAAGGTGAAGACAAGAGCAAAACCCCTGAAAATCATTTTCTACGATCTTGTAAAAGCATTTGACAGTATTCCAAGACTAGTCATGTGGCAGGTCTTCAAATGTCATGGATGCACTGAGAAATTCACAGTGTACATCTGAGCTCTACATGAGGGAATGATGGTTTGTGTCTAACATCAAACCAGCTAATTAGACTTCTTCCTCATTACAGGGGGCTTGAAACAAGGATGCATACTTTCCCCTACCTTCTTTTCTATATATACCTTTGGCAGGTTCCAAATGACAACCCAGGAATCAACCATTGATACTACACCAATGGTGGCCAATTCAACATAGCTTGTCTCTGGTCCAGGACCCAAACACCAAGCACAAAAGTTGCAGAGCATCTTGGTCCAAGAACTTGAAGAGTTCTAGAACTCAGCAGGCAACTTCTCCAGAGTGTACATGTGCTACAGATTCATCATCAATGTTGCAAAAACCAAAGTCCTTCTCCAACCTCAATTGGAACATCAGTCTTCGCTAGGAGCTGAAATCGCAGTCAATGGACTGGGCCAGAAAAATGTTGAACAATTTCCATAGCTTGGTAGTATACTAACATCAAATACATCCATTGAAAAAGACATCAGTAACTGAATCAAGGCCATCCATGCAACAGGTGGGGATCTATTCAAAAGAGTCTTCGCCATTCCTGGGATAACACAAGCCACCATACTCATGGTTTACTGAGATGTTGTAATCTTGACTTTCCTGTATGTCTGTGAGACCTGGGTACTCTACCAAAATGACATCCACATGCTGAAAGATTCCATCAAATGAAACTTTATCAAAATCTAAAGAACATGTACCAGGGCCAGATTACAAAGTCAAGGTCTCATCATTTTAAAATTGAAATAGTTAGGTTTAACTGTAATTTCTATGAAAATAGTTTCTTCTCTCGCACTTCTCACTTGTGGAACTATTCTAGCTTCTTGTTTTCCAGTCAACTTGATGGTCCAAAATTTAAATGTAATGTAAATCGTTATTATCTGTCATCTTAATTCCTCTTCTTGTTCTCTCACCTTCATAATGTTTTCTTTTTCTTATATTCTCTGACACTTTGTAACCCATTCTTATCTTAGTGGTTTTATTGCCTTACTTGGGAAATGATAATATATATATATATATATATATATATATATATATATATATATATATATATATATATATATTTATATTATTTTAAATGTTTCTTTTTAGTGTCTTCAATTTTTAATTATGTTTCTTTACTTATCAATTGAATCAAACAGCTGTTTTACACATCTTCAAAATTTTAATCTTGTAACTAATATATATATATATATATATATATATATATATATATATATATATATAGTCCAAATAATATTTGTTCATGTTTTCATGATACATCCATTGTAAAAAAAATATGAAAATAGCAAATTTATGAAAAATACATATAAACATACACACACAGGTACACACACACACATATATATATAAATATAGATAGATAGATAGATATAGATATGTTTTAAGACATTTTTATGTTTATACATTCTTTTTATAGATACAAATATTTAAGTAAATGCTCTGTTTATAATAAACAGTATTACTAACATTTACTGGCCTGAATGTCCGAGAAATTTTCATAGAAAATATTTGTCCTCCAACAGAAATTGAACCTGTATCCTATACAGAACTGTCATTTAGCTTGACATGCCTTAACCAATTCAGTCACAGAGGAGCATTCAGTTAGCAAGGTTGATTTTACTGTCTTTAAACTACAATCTTCCATGATTCTCTCACATACATTCATATGTATGTATGTTATAATGATATATAATTATATATAACTTTATATATCAATAAACAGTATTTAGAAAAATAGTGTGGCTAATTGGGAAAATGTTTTGTGATGCATTTCATCCATTAAGATTTCAATGAACTGGTCTTTGTTGATGTTGCACAAAAATGAGAGACTAATAGTTTCAATATTCTTGAAAGAATTTATTTTTGAAAGAATTTTTTTCAATTTAACCAAATTCATCGGTATTCTTTTTCTTTTTCTCTCCATCACCATATCCCACATTATTGCAACAGAAAATCTATTTTATCTAAACTAATTTATCTAAACTCAACATAAAATCTGTTACAACTACATCTAAAACAAAGACTTAATCAATAAAAAATAAAAGCAACAAGCCAAAAATTGAAGGAGGAATTTACTCTATCATGAATACATTGGAGAAACCAAAAGACTAGATGAACACAAAAGGGACATTTTAAAAAACAACGCACAAAATGCATTGGTTGTTCACTCTAATAAAACTGACCACAATTTTGACATAGGGAATGCTACTTTGATTAAAAGAAAATAATCCATTGAGACAAAAATGTCTGGAAAGTGCCTTGATTGCTAGTTCAGCCATGTTAAATTTGTGTCTAGGTTCAGACAAAATATCACCATTCTTGGTAAATTTTCTGTTGTGACAATGTAGGATAGTCAGGGACAAAGGTGATGGAGAGAAAAAGAAGAAGAATATAGATGAATTTGGTTAGTGTGTGTATACCAATGCTTTATCAAGAACAATGACATGATACCAACTGAGTGATGGTAACGTAAATATTAAGAATATTTTTTTTCCAGGCCAAATTGTGCTTTAGAAAAATCTGTTGATCCTTTCTTTCATTGCATGTACAAATTGACTAAAACTGGTGGCTGTCGATAATCCTTCTACAACAACATTTTCAGGTACAATTATCCGTTCCTTGTTTTACATTCAGTCAAGAAAACATTTGGCCATTGGAAGAAAATATATATATATATATATGATCAGAAAAAAAACAAATAGGAATGTTTATAAATCTAGCATGTTTCATTTTTATTAAACCTTCATCAGGGAATGAGATATGCAGAAAAAAGAAATTCTGGTATCTTATTTTTGTGTTGTTTGATTTTCATTAGTCAAGAAGACTTTACATGCATTTGACTTGTCAAGCAGCATTCCTGTGCATAATTTATGTATGTAATTGTATCATAATTCTAGTTTGTCCATACGGAATTTGTATGATAATATATATTTGTATGTGCATGTGTATATGCGTGTGTCTGTGTTTCTGTGTTTGTTTAGTAGGCATTATTAATTGTTTGTTGTCCACATGTTGATTTGGGAACATAATGTAACTATGGTGATGGTGGGGATAAATTGACATATGTTAGATTCTTTAAGAATAGATTTAATAATTGTCAGTTTGTTATTTTTGGTAAAATATTTATCATGATTCCCCAAAAGTATTTTTGTAAAGAATTATGTACTTTTTAAAGTAGGGTGGTATTTTTAGAATCAAAGTTATGGCCAGCTATGTTCCTGTGTATTATGAGCAAGTTTAAAGAATTGTCTCAACAGTATTTTCTTATGGTTGTAGATGTTGGCTTTTAGATTTTATGTTGTCTGGCCAATCTATTGGGCTTTTACATTGCAAGGACTTTATTTGATAAATTTTGGCATCTGAAGTGGTGTTGAATTTATTTTTCTTCTTAATTATATCTCCGATTGTCTTGGGGGTAGTGGTAAAAACTCTAATGTTAAGGGTAACTAATTTATTTTCAAATATTGTAGATAGGGTTTTAATGGGTAGGATTATGAATTTATCAGCAGTGTTTCATTTTTTATATATAAGTTCCTGTACCAAATAAAAGTATGATTAAATTATTACATTCAGTTGCTACCAAATAATATTCTGTGGAAAGTTTTTTTTATTCTTTATTTAATGATCTGCTGAAGAATTTATTCAGATCATAAACATCTATACCAATGATAAAACAAAATAGAGGTGCATCTCTAAAACTCTTGATGATCAAAGATTGGTAGCTGATCTGCCATCTAATATAGCACTAATTTACCAGTAGGCAAAAAACTGGCTGGTTAGATTCAATGCCTTGAAAACCAAATTTGTTTCATATCATCATCACCGATCAGATACCATTTGCCTTGAGGGACTATTGGGCCTTAAACTCACAACTGACCTCAAGTGGAATAACTCAATAGATAAACATTGGCTTGTATCATTCAATATTTCTAAAAAATCTAGTAACATTTTATACCACTTAGTAAACTCTAAATTTGCTCTAATCCTGATGAGTGGTCATACACTTAAGGGGTCTCAAATGGAACTTACATATTCATATTATCTCTATAGATACTAGAAGAATGGTTAGTTCTTTTGTAACATTCCAGAAAATCCCAGAACCTTCTTTTGCCTTGATCTATCTTTATAAGAGTGATACTGATATATTTGGTTCTCCTGCTATATATCTTGAGATTCTTGACAAATTCCAAAGAAGGATCTGCAATGTAATCGATCCTAACCAGGAATCTTGACTTTAGTCCCTTTCTCACCGATGTGGTGTGTTTTCACTCTGACTTTTCTACAAATATTTTCATGCCAAATGCTCTGTTGAGCATTTTCCCCTGGATCCCTAACTACATGAATTTAAGTGTGCCACTAAATTAGCATCTAGATCCCACCCATTTATTGTTGAAATAGTTAAATACAACCACCATTTTTTACTGCAACAGTTTCTTTTTTCACTCTTCCTGTCTGTGAAACTTCCTCTTACTTGCTTCCCTGATAACAACAATCTTCAAAAATTTAAATGCAATGTTAATTGCCATCTGCTGTCTTCTTGAACCCATTCATCTTTTGTCCTTTCCTCAATCTTTCCTATTCTCTGTCTTCTCTTTCACTTTAATTCCATGTAACCCTAACCTCTAACCCTAACCCTGCATACTAGTGACATTCCTGTCTTCCTTGAGGTGAAAAGTTTTTAAAAAATAAGACCAAAAATGGAGTATTGCTGCCATATCTGGGCTGATGCTACCCAATCTTCACTGTCCAGCTTTGTGGTTGATGACTTATTCCCCACCCTGAAACCCTTATCCCACTGATGAAACCTTACTAGCCTCTCATTATTATATTGCTATTAGTATGACAAATATACAAGCAAGTTACAATCCTTAGTGCCACCAACTCAGATTTTCATGGCTATGACCCACCATGTCCTGTTCACAATGGCAAACCCACCCCTTTCACTTTGTCTACTTTTGGTTAGGAATAAATTTCTCTCATACATTTTTTTCCCCAGAACTGCTAGTTTGTGGGACTGACTCCCCAGAAAATGCTTTCCTGATAATTACAATCTTAAACTCTTCAAGTCCAGTGTCAACTAAATATCTATCCTACATATTTTCATAATATACAAGTCTTCCTTTTTCTTCCATCCTTACAGCAATCTCACCAGGTAACCTATACCATGAGTAGCCACTAGGTCTTGTAGAGAGCAAACTAAGTTAAAAAAAAAAAAAATCCTACCAGCATGTCCATTCCAGATAACACTTGTATTCGAGGATACCTATGTACTTGAGCAGTTGGCCAATCCCTATTGCAGGCGCTCGCTCAGGCACATTTGTGTTTGTTCAACACCCAAAAAGCCCATCTGTGGTTTATACTGCAACTATAGTGAGCAGACCTTAGTTACAGTTTCTGGGAGAGAGCATGTTATCTTGCATGATCAACAGTTTGAACAAGCCCAGCACGCTCAAGCCCTCGGCCACAATGACTTGTGACATCGTGCTAGCACAGCTATTGACGGCCCACAAGAGTTCCCAATTTCACTCACATGGCGTGGTATGATTTTCAGGCACTTTCCAAAGGTGCTGCATGTTGGGATTGACCTCAATCCAGTCTGATAAAATCAAGAAGTTGCCTTCCTGACAAATTGACCATGGTGAGATTCAAACCAGGGCCTCATGGTCAGAAAGCTAACTTTCTAACTCCTCGGCTACACACCCATACATACATATGTACATACATACATACGTATATCTGAGTAAATACATACATACATACATATATCTGAGTAAATACATACATACATCTAAATACATACATACATACACTCATATATCTAAGTAAGATAAAAATAATCAGATGCAACATTTCAAACAATTAACTTGCAGAATATCTTTACACACACACACACACACACACACACACACATATATATATATATATATATATATATATATTACAATTTTGTTTCAATATGACTGTTGTTTTATCAAGTGATGGTGTTGATTGCAAATAAAGGGTTTTTAAAATTAAAATTAAAAATAAATTAAAATTAAATTAAAATTACTTAAATTAAAAGGGATTTTAAAATAAAACGAAAACTCTTTATTTTGCAATCAGCACCATCACTTGATAAAAAACCAGTAGTGTTTAAATACAATTGCAATTTTGGTAGTGATGTTATAACATGTATATGTTATAATTTTGAATATATATATATATATATATTTATATATATATATATATGTGTGTGTGTTTGTGTGTGTGTGTGTGTGTGTGTGTGTGTGTATGTTATAATTTTGCTCTATTTGGTACTGAGCATGCTTTTAAGAATAGTATTTTTGCTTATCGAAATTTTATTGCATCTGTACCAACTCTGTATTTTTTGTATTCATATATATATATATATATATATATATATATATATATATATATATATATGTATGTATATATATATATATATATATATATATATATATATATATATATATATATATCAAGTAATTGTTTTAAATGTTTCATATTACTGTCTTTCTTTTTTACATATGTTCCTTTTCTTATCGATTCAATCAAACAGCTGTTTTCCACATTTTCAAATTTTTCATCTCGTATCATTATCTTATCGACTCATCTTGTACAATTTGTCTTTTCCACCTTAAGCCAATATTTCAAAGATATTTTCCTTATTTGTTACGCTATTTTCATTGGAATTACATCAAAAATTTAAAGAAGACCAAAGAATAATCAATATTTTCTTACCAACAATTTTTATTGTATTTTTTTTTCTTTCTTTAGAGAAAAAAAATAAAGACATCATTAAGAAAGCAGGAATTAAACAAAAATTATCTTCTTAATAAATCATATTATTTCCTCACTTTTTATTTTATGCTATTTTTGTGATGTCCATTGATATCCGACACCATCAGGTAAGACAATGAATGGAATTGGGTTCAGACTTTACCAGGTGGAGGGAGGGCTAGTTAGGTTAAGGATGAGTAGATTAGTAATTAGTAAATAGTAGTGTGACACTTATACTTTCTCAGGATGTGAAGTTGAATATATTTCTGGAGTGGGATTAAGACCATACCTGGTTCAGGGTAAGAATAAATAGATTTTAGTGGCAGCTAGACTTTATCAAGGTGGTAGTTAGGGTGATTATTCCTGGGTATGAAGATAAACTACATCTGGCAGCAAGGCCTTTGATCAGGTGATTTTGAGGAGTGGTAGCAGTTGTTAGGATTCCTTCTATGGGCAAACAGTAAAACCCTAAACTATGAAAGTATAAAAATACATTTTTATAATAAAAATATCAGTAATATATTTTTATATAAAAAAAATTACCAATGATACATATTTAAAGTAGTATTACCAACAATATCTTTTATCTGTAGTTGAATCCATTTAACTGTGTTTAAAATATGTAGATTTTGGCATTAAATAACCCCTAGAGATATTGATATGCCACTAAACAAAATCAACAAACTAAACAACCAACATGAAAGAATTCTTTCATGACATTAGTTCTTATAATATCCTACAATTTATTAAGGAAATTAAACTCTATTCCAAAATATAACTTCAACAACGCTACAACATTAAACACATATTACCGACTCTAGTAATTTAGTCCACACAAACATGTATATGCAGAAAAGCTGAGTATCATCTATCATGTATTCAATTGTGAAAGCAGAATAACATATATCATATTTTTATTACTTCAAAGCACCCAAGAAAAGTAAATTTTGGTATTAAATGACCCATGGAGGTGTTAATATGCTGTTAGACAAATCCATCAATCAATCATTAAGTTAGGGTGGTAACTTTTTTGGAGTGGGGTTCAGAAATTACCAGAGCTATGTTTAGGGTGAGTAGTTTTTGTAATTTTTTTTTTAATATCACTCAGAGTAGAATTAGTATGAATGCACCCTGTCTGTAGTTATTAAACAAATCATATAAATCTTCAATAATTCAAATTTGTTTTGAAAAAAATTGCCAAATTTTAACCAATCAGTTTAGATATCAAATTTAAAATTTTAGGTTGTATCAATATGTTTTATTGAATTTGTTTCATGTATTCTAAGAAAACTGCTGTCTGAAGTTATTAGGCAAAACCAAATAATCAAATTTTACTTCAATAAAAAGATAATAAAATCATCAAAAATTGATCAACACAGAACAAATAACAAAAAGTCTTTAAATCCTTTACATTTTAATCTAGTGACACTTCTTAATAACAGCCAATAATCTATTATCCATTGATTTTGTTAATTTTTTACTTCAGCAGGTTCAATTTATGAAATGATAGTTTTAATTGCTTCTCATAGGTCTGCTTTGCTGTTATATTGTTTGCCACCTTCATATAATTTCATCTTCATAATTTTCCATAGATTTTCGATTGGATTCAAATCATGATCTGATAGTGGATATTCCATTATCTTTTCTCCTGTAAACTTTTTCTGCTCAAATAATTCATGGGTAAGCTTAGATACACAAGACGAAGCATTGTCCAGCATAAATACACACTTCACTTTGAAACTGTGAGTGTACCATGCAAAGAAATTCTTGTTCATAAAATCGCAATAGTTAGCACTGTTCAGTTTAACTGCTTCATCGACTTTGAATTGTCCAATAATTGTTTGGTCAAAAATTCCAGCCCATATGATAACACTACAACCTCCTTGTTGCTTTCTTTTTGGCACAGGCGCATCTGAAATGGATAAAATCCATCCTTTGGCCTATCCATCAAGTCCATCAATGTCACTTGAGATATGTCTATGAAAATAACTTTAGAAAAGTCAGTTTTCATGTATTTCTTGGACCAATTTTGATGCTTTAAAATATTTGCTTAAGTGAGAGGAGGTTGCCGAAGAGATTTCTTTTTTACAGATCTCAATTCACAAAGTATTCTACACCTTTTTTCCTTCTTGACTCCTTCAATTCCAGCATTTTCAAAGGTCTGAGTGTTGGTCAAAAGTGCTTGTTTCACTATAAATCACTTTAGTTTACATTCATCTCAAGGAAGCAAGTTCTGGAAGCCTTTTCTTTTGCTTCAAGTTCTCAGCTTATATTTTCAACAATCTTTGTCATTTGATGATCTCTGCCATGCTTCTTTGATATCTCCAATGAGGATATTCCCTCACTCAATAACTTTGTTATTTTGTTTTCAGCAGTTGTTAGATCCTTCATTTTCCCCATGTTTCAACATATTATGGACAAAAAGAAAAAAATAGGTTTTATTAAATTTCAGATGTCTTAAGCCAATATTAGTTTAATCTGCATAATAACTTTAGTCATTTGATTTCTGTAAATTCCAAATAACTCAAAAATCAATCATTAAAAATGGCAGAAAATTTAATTAAATATTTTACTAAGGGTTGAAATGGATGAGTTTAAGTTTGACAAATATTGGTTCAGAACATTTTGAGTCATTGAGGTTTATTTGATATGCATAATAACTTCAGAAAGGCTGTAGTTTTATACTTTTGTGAAGTATGGCTCTGACATTGTCAGTGGTAAAGTCAGGATGACTAGTACTGTACTTTTTTATTGTGTGGAGCAGGCATTACCTGTTGTAAGTTAAGGGTGAGTAGTTTTGTACTTTAGTGGAGTAGGGCTCAGATGTTACTGGATGTGGGTGGGGGTTGAATGAGTAGTTTTATACTTTTATGGAGTAGAGCTCTGACATAACCCAAAGTTGGGATAGCGAGAGTAATTTTCTGTTTTTGAGATGCAGGGCTTAGATATTACAAGTGGAAAGTTTTGGGTGATTATTTTTGTAGATTGTGATCCGGTTGGACAAGTAGTTTTTCTGAGTGGATATCAGATGTTATGCTAAGTAGATTCCCTCTTCTGTGGAATGTAGCACAAACATCATCATTAAGGTGAGTAGTTTTGTACTTTTACAAGTTGCTCTCATGCATTACCAGGTGTATGGTTATGTTTTGTAGTTGAATAAGAGCATTGCCAAACTGAGCTAACAAGGTAGAAAATTGGTCTACACTTGAAAGTTCAATGTTACTAAATTTTAATTGACTTTCTTTTCATTAGTAGCCCCAATGACTTGTAAATTTTAATGACTCCAAAACAAAACTGGTTTCATTTAACAACTATGGAGAAGCTTTTTTGCTTGACATCATCATGGCTGACAGTAGACTCCTGGAGAGCAACATGCTGCACCTTCTTGGCCTCCCATTTTCAACTGACTTGAAGTGGAGTGAATTGATCAAATCAACAGCTTTTATTACTTATATATATATATATATATATATATATATATATATATATATAAATTAATTTCTCAAACTAATATAAAATAAATAATTATTAACATATGTCAATAATTCTGGGATGAGGTATTGTAATATATCTAGATGAATTCATTTAGCATCTTTCTTTTTCTTTCCATCAATTTTGTTAGTAGGTATCTCACACTGTGATAATCAAAGATCTGCCAGAAATGGTGAAATGTTATAAGAACCAGGCTGCAAATTTACTGTAGATGACTTTGCAATCAGAGCACTCTCAAGACAGCATTTTTCATGTCAAAATTGTGGTGAGTTTCATTACGATACATAACCAACACATTTGATGTGTTGTTTTGTAAAATGTCCCTTTTGTGTTCATGCAATTTTTATTTAGTTTCCTTGAGTTTTCTCCTATGTACTTTTTGTGACAATTATTACAGATGATAGTGTAAATTCTTCCTTCAGGTTTTAGCTTTTTGAAATAATGCAAATAGAGTTATTTCATATCACATTAGGTAGATCATTTTGGCAGGGAAAAATTCATTTGTAAATTTTATCAGACAAAAAAAGAATTCTCAAAAAAAAATTTTGAAATTTTTTATCAATTTCTTCATCAAAAAATAAATACAATTAAAATACATCAAAACAATGAACTAGAAAAAGAGGAAAAAACCAACAAAAATATTGATTAGACTAAAAGTTTTTTCCTTTTTCCTTTTTTTTCTGTATTTTTTATTTCATTCTTTGACAGTTTCTTTTTCTTATATGTTTTTTTTTTTTAGTTGTGAATGGTAGAGGGGTTCTTTATATTCTTTTCAAATATGTTTCTTCACTGTTTTTCTCTATTCACAGGATATACCTGTAAGGTATGCTTCATTTATCAGCTTTCATGTTGCTTTGTTTCCAAACACAAATTTTAAGCAAAATCATAAAGTTAAAAAAATATAGCAAAAATCAAAACTATTAAAAAATATAACAAGCAGCAAATGAAAGAGATAAGATGAGGCTTTGATAAATTAAAAAAATAATTTTCCTTCTTATGATAACTTTCTTTCTCATCTGTCTCTTTCTCTGTCTCCCTCTACCTTTCTTGTCCATCTCTCTTTCTCTATTATCCCTCTCTCTTTTTCTGTTACTCCATCTCCCTATCACTTCCCCCTCTTACTCCTCCTTTCTTTTTCTCTTTCTCATTCTACCTATCACTGTCTTCCCCACTCCACTCTTTCACACTCTTTCTCTCATCCCCTCTCTCTTTCATTCTAATTTCTATTTCTTTTTCTCTAACTCCACCACTCTCCCTATAATCTCCCCATTCTTACTATCTCTCTCTCTATCTTTTTTTCTAGCTTTCCCTTTCACTTTCTTTATCACTTCTTTTTGCATACACTTCTTTTATCTCCTATCTTTTTCTGTCTCTCTCTCTTTCTTTCTTTCTTTCTTTCTTTCTTTCTTTCTTGCTCATGTCCTCTTTTCCACTCCCCTTCATTCCTCTTCTCTCTTTCTCTTTTCTTTCTACCTCTTTCTCTCATGTACTGACAGATCTATAGATTTTCACCCTGCAGCAATGTCATACATTTTTAACTCAATGTACCGGCACGTGCAATAATCTCCTTTAAAACAATCAACAAAAGACAAGGCAGAAAACATTGCTAAAATCATTTAAACAAAAGGCATAATGAATAAAATCAGGAGACAGCCCGACACTGAAGTTTGTGAGAGAATTCTAATGACCTTTGACACACCATTTTGCATATTGTAGCTCAAGAAAAACAAAAGAAAATTAAGTAGATCAAATCATTTATTAATTATTTCAATGGAAATCCGTTTTTAAGCCAAGATGAAATAAAATAATTTTTTCTTGTCAAAGAAAATTCTAATTGTCCTTCTTCTTCTATATACTATGCCCTCCTTTATCGCTCTTTACAACTTTGTATCCTTTATTTACACAATTTATATTCAGACTATTATTTAATCTGTGGGTGTAAACTGTTCTTGTTATACTGCATATGACATGTATATACAGAATTCAGTTTAGATTTCCAGAATTACCCAGTTCAATATACATCTGAAGTAGGCCATAAGAATTATTACCGCTTGTTTTTACTTTTTAATTCTGAATGCTAGGAATTTAAGAATTTTTTAGAATTTATAGAAATCTTTTTTTAATATCTAGCCGAATTCATTAAAATCTTTTTCTTTTTCTTTCCATCACTTTCTTTAGTAGGTATCCCATACTGAGATAATCAAAGATCTGCCAGGATTGGTGAAATGTTATAAGAACCAGGCTGCAAATTTACTGTAGATGACATTGCAATCAGAGCACTCTCAAGACATTTATGTCTTAGTGATCAGAACAGCATTTTTCATGTCAAAATTATCGTGAGTCTCGTTATGATACGTAACCAACACATTTAATGTGTTGTTTTGTAAAATGTCCCTTTTGTGTTCATGCAATTTTTATTTAGATTCCTTGAGTTCTCTTCTATGCATTGAACACAATGGCTAAAAATGTTGGGACAACAACAACAAAGATGAGGACAATAGTTCAAATATAAATAGTGTACATAATGATAACCTCTCATCCTAAAAATTCAGAAAAATTTTCTTATTCTTTGTCACCCTTAGCAATATTTATTTTTGTCTATCCCTCCATCTTCCTGTTCATTCATTCATTTGCACAAGCTTGTACAGTAGGTTACTTGCTATTTCTATCTGTTCATGTGATTGTTAAATTTTCTAGGCCCTCCTCCTCATTATAGAAAATACAACTGTCTCTTTCTGATGATAAGTATAAGTGTCTTTTTTGTTTCCATTTTATCTAAGACTTTGCCGTTGCTCACATGTTCAGTCTATGGTATGCTCAGCATCCTTCTGTAGAACCACATTTCTGTTGCTTCACATTTCGTCTACATCTGTGAGGAGATTGGCCAACACTCACTGCCATATAGGAGGATTGATATTGCATAACAGTTCAGTAACCTTTTCTTTGTTTCTAATGAAATTTTTCTGTTTCTAAATATTTTAGTTTTTAGAAGGCATCTTTTGCTAATCCAATGTACCTTTGAATTTTAGTATTACATTTTCTGTTTTCTGTTAATACACTTCCCAGATATTTCAACTTCTGTATTTTTTTGATATGGGCCCCTCTCGTCCTTTTTTTCTTAAATTATAATGGCTGAAACGTTGTGAACATGATAAAGATGAGGACAACAGTCTGAACAATGTAAATAGTGTAGATAATTACAATACCTCATTTCAAAAATATAGACAGATTTTGAAGGTGAATATGGAAATAAAGATAAGGATAAGATAAATATTCATTCACAATGAAGCGTCTGGATAGCAAAGTAATTCATATGATCTGATGTGCTGTTAACTAATGGGTATATCCCAATCCTCATAAATACATTGGATACTATTGTAAGTTGGGGGTAATATGCTGTCTAAGTAGTCCACCACTAGCAGTGGTTTACCTACTTCATGCCGCCTGCGAGTATTGTATTTTGTTGATGTTATAAAGATTACCATTTCATTTCCAACCTCCATTTTGTTTATTCCTCATTCAGTAAACCTTTCTAGGTTGCAACAATTTGCTAATCAGATGATTCTTTGGCTAATAGCAGGACTCCATCAGGCTAAAGTGATATTTATGAACATACATATAAATTTTACTCTAAAATAATATAAATAATAATTACATTATAAAAAGATCAACAACTTTTACTGCTGTTGTTTATTAGACATTAAATTACATCACATATACAATGCCATAGTTTACCTTGACTTTCAGTTAGCCTGATGCATAATTATGAGCATTTTGAAATTAAGAATTTTGAAAAACTACTAAGATTTTTACCTGAAGTAGGTTGGCGCATACAACATCCAAAATGTTGTGAATATATCAATAAATATGAGGACAACAGTCCAAATGATGTAAATATTGTGAATTTTTACTTTTGTTTTATTCTTATATTTGCCTTGATAATATCAATCAGTGGATGTAATGCATCAGCTAAGATAAGTTTCCCTTTTGTCTTTATTCATATATATATATATATATATATATATATATATATATATATATATTTGGTAAACATTATTTTAGTCCAATGACAAAATGTCTTAAATGAAAAAGAAATTTCCACTTAGTTATATATTTTCCTAAAACATAATAAAGATTAAATTTAAAATTGGTAATTTTTAATTTTCAATTTTATGGTAAAATTTAATATTAATCAATTAGAATGATTTTTATTTTAGTCTAACATTAACATTAAAGCATTAATAATTACAACCAAGGCTCATTGTCAAGTTTTTTTTTGAATTTACATATACTTGTATTTTGATTGGTCATTCCAGCAATTTTTCTATTGAGGGGTGTTTGGTTGATTTGAACCTTTCAAGACTCTTTATTCTACATTCAATACCATCATATAAGACACCAGAAGTGTTGAAACAAAATGGCTATTTTTGTAGTGATTTTATAACATGTTTATGTTATAATTTTTAATAAATTATATTTGCCCAACTCTGTATTGAGCACTCTTTTAAGAATAGTATCTTTTGGTTATTGAAATTTATTCCATATACACCAATCCCATATTCGGGAATATATATATATATGTATATATATTACATGGAAAAAAAATCCAAAGTTACCTCATTCAAATAGCTATTCTGACCAATAAGACTTACTTGTAGGCTATGTCAATTCAGAGATATGAAGAAAAAAAAAATATATATATATATATATATATATATATATAATAAAAGGCTTTAACCACTAATATTCCATGGTTATAATTTATTCCATTGGAATCGTAAATCTGATCCAATTCATCAGACCTACAAATTCAAAAAAAAAAAGTAAAAAACAGAAAAAACAACTTAGAGAAATAAAATAGGAGAGATGGAGATTGGAAGGGGGAAATATGAATATTGTCGGATGTCTAATACATTAAAGATACATTTCGTGGTGACATACACACACCATATTATATCCTTACTCTGTCCTGGACATTGAGTTCTACCTGGATTCTATCCTCTTGGAATTTTTTATTCAAAAAAATATACATGTATGTGTATGCACCTATGTGTATATATACTTATGTATGTGTATATTTACCACTAATATTATCTATCTATCTATCTATATATATATATATATATATATATATATATACATAATGATAAAAGGAAAAACTTTTTACCAATCTGTTATATATATATATACATATATATATATATATATATATATATGAATAAAGATAAAAGGAAAAACTTTTCTTTATTCTTTATCAATCTGTTATATATATATATATATAAAAGTGTATGTATATAAATATAATATATATATATATATATATATATATATATATATATATATATATATATATATATATATATATATATATATATATATATATATATATATGTATATATATATGCAATATATTAATTATATTATTTATATATTATATGCGCGGCACTTATTGAAAAGCGCTCAATATCCCAGATAGAGCTAACATATTTAGTTGGATTGATGTGAATTTGTGACCCTGGGTTTCATGCATTTGCAATCGTCAGAAAACAGATTAATTTTAACTGATTAACACCAATATATGCAACCTGCATAAATCCAAAATTTTAAAAAATTAATCAGTTTGTCTGATGATTGCAAAAGCATGAAACCCAGGGTCACAAACTCACATCAATCCAACCATATATATATATATATATATATATATATATATATATATGTGTGTGTGTGTGTGTGTATGCATACATTTTACCCTTTTCAATTGTATTGATTATTGTTGCTATGCTAATCAATTAAGATCCCTATCATTGATTGTCTGGTTGGCAATTATCTGAAATTACTATTTCCTATTATTGGGGCAATAACTTAATTAGAGTCAGAGCTAATTGCTAACTGCACTGACATAGAGAAGAGGATATAATGAAGAAAATCTAAATAGAATCACTAATGAATCAAAGAATAGAAATAACAGGAAGAATCATAAAAGAAAAGAAGCCAAAAAAGTAAATAAATGTAAAATGTTACAAGAATGGCTTAGTAATCTTGAAGATTTCTGATTTATTCCAAAATTATTTTAATTCTGAAGAATGGTTAATTAAATGCGTAAAAACATATCATAGCATATCATTGGATTTTGAGTGCTTCATGTACACACTTCAATTCTTTATCATTTTTATGCTTATTAATTGAAAGAAATCTTTTAAATATTTACAATGAAAACAAACTAATACCAGTTAGATGGGAAAGAATAAGAAAAAAAGAGAAACATTATTAAGGATCAAGAACAATAGAAGAGTAATCAAGAAGACAGTAGATAACGATTGATATTGCATTTAAATTTGTTTTCTAATCATTTCACCCCATGCAAGGCAGTAAAGCCACTAAGACAAAAGGTGTTACCGAATGTGAAAGAATAAGAAAAAAGAGAAAAATTATTAAGGATCGAGAAGAATAAAAGTGTAATCAAGAAGACTGTAGATAATGACTGACATTATATTAAAATTTGTTTTCTTATCATTTTTCCCAATGCAAGGCAATAAAGCCACTATGACACAAGTGGTTACCTAGTGTGAAAAATAAGAAAAAAGAGAAAAAGGATCAAGAACAACAGAAGTGTAATCAAGAGACAGTAGATAATGCTTGACATAGCATTTAAATTTTTTAACTTTTTTTAAATGTAAATTTCTACTTTTCCAGTTTGTACAACAATAGGGTGTATACTGTGCAAAGCAGCTTGGAGAATTTGACACTCAAAGGGAATACCAAATACAAGAGGAACAGAAAAAAGCAGCAAGTAACAAGTGAGCAAGATTGTATAAATAGATGATGGAACAGGGAGTGAGACAGATTTGGGAAAAGACAAAGCATACTCAGTGCTACAAAAGATAGAAAGATGTGGAGAGCCATGATCGCCCATGTCATAAAAGTCATTGCACATAAAAGAAGAATGTAAATCTGCAGCATTTTACAATCAAGGACACATGACACAGTGGATAAAGGCGTTGGTTAGATCCAGGGACAGGACCCAAAGAGTGTGAGTTCAATACCTGGTTATGGCAGTAGAGAACTTTCAGAGTGAAATTAACAGGAGATAACTGATAACTGACATCCATTAAACATGGCACATGGAACTAAAACAGTCTACCCCAATGAGCTAAATCAACATTCCAGCCACCTGAAGAAGGCCTCAGTGTACAACAGCTGAAAAGTTGTAATGAATATGGCGACAAAGATGAGGACGGTAGTCTGAATAATGTAATTAAATTTACAATCTATTTCTACAGAAAAAATTAATCTTAATTTCAATGTTTCTCTGCAGAAAAATATTCTACTTATTCTATAGGGAACACTTTAAACAATGAACGTAACAGACTGGAATTTAAACTCAGGTCCCTGATTGCTCTTTCTAAACTGCCATCAAATTTCTTTCATTTAATACTTACTGAAGGCCACCAAATAACCCCTGTATGAATATATATATATATATATATATATATATATGCAAGTTACCACAAACAAATATGCATTTCTGTTTGCATGTTCAAATGTAACAGTTTATAATATATATCTATTGTTCTACTTTTTTATTGAGCTCTTTTCTAAATTAATGTTATGAACATTTGAATTTATATTCTTTTTGTTCTTTACATTTATATATATATATATATATATATATATATATATATATATATATATATATATATATACATATAGCGTATATAAAACTAAGGGACAAAATTTTAAAACCTAATATTTGTTAGAAATAACAACTGTGAAAAGCTGAAATTTTGACAACTGGTAGTCGTTTTCATCCATAATAACTTACTAAAATTTGAATCATTTGCAAAGGATAGAAAAAGAATTATAACAATTATTTATTTTCAAATTTGGAACGTTCAGAAGTAAGATGCATGAAAAATGGTTTGGCTCCCTGTACTGCTCTAGTAAGTACCTGATCCTTCATGCTATCTTCTACCTTTATAAGAACCAGATCCGGCCAAAAATGATGTCCTGTCATCATATTTGGACAAGAGCTGCCTGGTCTTCACTGTCCAGTCTTGATGGACTTCAAAAGCATCTCTGATTCCTTTTTTGGTGACAAATTATTTTCTACCCTCCAAAAAGTGTGAAGTGGTGAGCTTCTATTGCTACTACCATGGAATATGCTTGGACAAACTATATTCCTTGGTTCTGCTAGGTCTAAGCTTTATGGCTAAGACTCAACATGATACTTATATTGTAGCAGACGACCCACATTCCTTCTGTATTCCATCAGTGAGAAGTCAATTTCCCTTGAACAGCTTCTTTCCGTGAACCACAGCTCTGTGAAACAGACTCACAAGAGGACGTTTCCTCATCATTACAATCTTAACCTGTTCAAGTCTAGTGTTAACCCTTATCTCCACCTCTATGCAAACTATCTCTAACAAGCCTTGAACATAGTGACTTTTACTGTAAAAAAGAAAATCTAGTAAGTTTTTTAATAGCTGATGGAAAATGTAATGTCGAAATCTCAAGGAGCATTGAAATAGTAAAAGATGCCTTCAAAAAACTAAACAAAATATTAAGAAACAGGAAAATTCTGATAGAAACAAAGGAAGACTACTGAACTGCTATGTATTTGTATATTGCAGGGAATTCTGGACAATTTCCTCACTGATGAAGAAGTGCTGTGAGGAAATAAAGATTTGGTTCTACAGAAGGATGCTGAGAATGGATTGTACATATGAAACAACAAGGAAGTTTTAAAGAAAATGACAACAAAAAGGAAGCTTATACTTTGAACCAGAAAAAGACAATTTAAATTTTTAGAACACATAATGAGGAAAGAATGCTTGGAAATTTTGACACTCACAGAAAAGCCAGAGGAAACCAATGAGTAATTTACATAATGAACTTGTGTAAGTAAATGGCAGAACTGGAACATATATTGCTAAAGGCTCACAAAGAAGAGGACGTTGTTGAGAAACCATGTCCTGAAGGGTCACAGCATATAAAAGAAAACTTGACATTAATGGCCTTGTACCAGACTAATGTAAATATGAAAGAACTCTGCAATGCAGTAATAGTTAGTGAAATATACTTGCTTGACAATTACTACAGTAATAAGTTTGATTTTCACTGAGTGCTCTCCATTGGTGGCCTTTGTCCAGACTAATTTAAATATAGTAAATATCTATAAAGTAATAAACAATAGACATGAAAAAAAAATGTAAGATGTTTCTGACAGGAAGAGGAAAGAAATAACAAGGAAAAACTGAATATGAAGAAAGAAAAGAAGAATGTGATATAGAAAGGGGAAGAGAAGAATGAAAAAAAAAAAAAAAGACAAGGAAAGAAGGAAACAGTAAAGAAAACAGTGGAAGAAATAGGAGCAGGCAGAGGAGAAATAAAGTAAAGGAGGGGCAAATGAATCAGACAGGGAGTGAACAAGCAAATCAGAAAGTTTTATGAGGAGGAAAGGGTGGGACACTGACCTTGTGTAATTATTTTGTTCACAAAAACTCGTTATAACATAATTATTTGTTGCTCTTTGGGAAAACAAGGCAACACTTTGAGAGTAACTCAATTATGATGTTGTTAAATAATCTTATTTGTAAGAAGAACACAAAAATGATGTACCAAATTGTGAGAATCTTTCAATTGAGATGGGAAACATGTTTCAAAAAACAATCAAACAATAAATACTTACTAATAAATACTTATTCTGAATATCTTTGATCTTTATTTTTTTACCTGGTTTCATATTAAGAATATAATAGATCCTCTTTTAACGTTTCTTTTTACAGAGACGGTCACCCTATAAAGGCCCAAGAGCCAGTCAAGGTAGAAGGTAACAGATTGAGATGGGAAACATGTTTAAAAAGCAATCAAACAATAAATACTTACTAATAAATACTTATTCAGAATATCTTTGATCTTTAGTTTTTACCTGGTTTCATATTAAGAATATAATAGATCCTCTTTTAACGTTTCTTTTTACAGAGACGGTCACCCTATAAAGGCCCAAGAGCCAGTCAAGGTAGAGGGTTTGATCTTTAGTTTTTACCTGGTTTCATATTAAGAATATAATAGATCCTCTTTTAATGAATCTTTTTATAGTGACAGTCACCTTGTAAAGGCCCAAGAGCCACTCAAGTTAGAGGTTTACAGATTGAGATGAGAAACGTTTAAAAAAATCATCAAACAAATACTATTAAATTCTTCAATATCTGTGTATATTTTGAGATGGTGTATTGTAATTATTCACACTATTTACATTGTTCAGAATGTTGTTCTCATCTTTGTTGCCATATTCACAATGTTTCAGCAGTTGTACACTTTGGCCTTCTTCTGGTGAGTTACAGCAGAAGCAAACAAAAACTTGGAGAGTTGAGTTAAAGTGAGATAACTAATACTGAGATATCCAGAAGAGGCATGGCATGTGGAACTAGAATGATCTACTCCGATGAACAAAATAAATGATTTGGTTTGAAATTCCAATCGCCTGAAGAAGGCCAGAATGTACAATGGCCGAAACATATTGAATATGGCAACTAAGATGAAAACAACAATCCAAACAATGTAGTGTAAATAATAAATTCTTTTTCAGAATATCTTTGATTTTTTTGCCTGGTTTCATATTAAGAATATAATGGAGCCTCTTTTAATGTTTTTTTACAGTGTTGTTAACCCTGTACAAGGCCCAAGTGCAACTCGAGGTAGAGTGTTACAGAGACAATTTATGTGGATATGTTGGGAAGATCACAGTTAACCCTAGACTTGAACAGGTTAAGATTGTAGTGATCGAGGAAACATCTGTGGGTAAATAGGAGCAACGTTAAGAGGTCACAATGTCTCATCTGTGCAGTTGAAGCTGTTATTTGCAATTTAGCTAATATACATAGATGGTTCTAGCTCTTTTAAAACTATCACTAATTTGTAGGCATGGTCAAAAATTTGAACAAAATATGAGCTGAACAGACAAGCAAGGGATCATCTACAAGAATTCTTGGTCACACTCATTCCAAGTATATATTTTTGGGAGTCGATTCTACAAAAAAAGCAATGGTTCGTGGAAAGAAACTGCTTAAATGGAACTTACATCTCACCAATGGAATACGATTAGAATGAGTGTGGTTCATTTCAATTTGCATAGCATGGCAGGTCTTAGCTATAAAGGTTGGAATGGGTGGAACTAAAGAATGTAGTGGGTCTGAAAATTTTCCATGGAAATAGCAATAAAGGCTTGCAAATACAAATTAAACTTTATTTCATTTTTTACTATAAGCAGTGAAATCATATCTGTACCTATCTAGAACTATGTCTTCAACTCACTATGTGTCGTCTTTTCAGGATGTAAGTAACCATGGCATCCTTATACAAGAAATCCAGAAAATTATTCTTCTCAGCTCTGCTGACAAAGTAAGAATGACACTTTACATCAAATAAACACCATCATAGTAACCCCAAGTCCAAGACATGAACTTAGCACCATGAGTGAACAAAGCAAAACATCAAGAAAAGTCTTTGAAGAATTATAAAATTAATAATATAAGAAGAAGACATCTGAAACATTTCTGAAAAACCTTGAAAAAAGTTTAGAAAAGAAATTCCAATGAAAAAAAAAATGAAACAATCCATTCAAGTATTAAAGTGGCTTGACGTAGGCAGCAAATATTCCTTAAATCAAGTTTTATTAATAACAACAGATAAGCTATGCCTCTTATATTTTACATCCAACAGAAACATATCTAGAATGAAGGGCCTGTATTACACTAGAATTGTAGGATTCAAATTCACTAGCAAAGCATCCAAAATAACTTCAAGATGATGGAAGTGAAAAATCCTAATTCTAAAAATAAATAGAAATCAATTATATAAAGAAACAATTATATTAAAAAATTTAAGAACAGATAAAAAAAAGATTTTACTACAATATTTACAGTATTTACATTAGTCGGACTATTGTCCTCATCTTTGTCGCCATATTTGTCACAAAGTTTCGACCGTTGTACGCTCTGGCCTTCCTTCTTCAGGTGGTTTTACTACAAATCTTTTACTTTTTAAAACAAAATTCATAAACATTACAAAGTTTTTAATATTTTAGATAATAATTTTTCAAAATTGCACAATTTTTCTTTTTTTTTTTAGTTTTTGTCATGTTTTGCACTATTTTATACACAAATACCTTTGGGAAAGGTATGAATCCACCACTTTTTCCCCAGTCAGTTATGGGTTAAATAGCAGAACAGACTGGGCCTTATTATCTTGGTTGGCAACCAGTCTACTGCAGAAAGAAATAGCCACCAACAGTCAGTCATAAATTGAAAGAGACATAATCACTCAAGCATTTATCACATATATAGCACTTAACTGTTTTGCATTATTTTATCTAATTTGCACTTATTACATATCTGTGTTCAATGAAGTGTAAAATCGAGTAGACAAAATTATGCAAAACTAAAAAAGCTGCATCAAAAACCAATATATACAAAAAAGATGTATCAAATTTTAAATGGTTCCTTCTCAAGGGTCCCCTATCAAATTTAAAAGACCCATTCCAACTAGAGGGGCTTAAATACTATAAATTGTTTCAAATTCATTCAAAGGAAACTCCATTAAATCTGACAATAAAAAAATCTCCTCTGTTCTTATATTTTTTTTTAGTTTTATCAGAGGCCCAAGATTGGCATCAATGCATTGCAGCCCATACAAGTCTATATATAAATCCGGCACTGCTGATGAGGATATTAGTCTAACTGTAAATAATATAAGTGCAAGGTATCAGAACAAATACAACCACTTCCAAGAATGACAAATTGCAAGAAGAAAGCAAATGCAGGATGTGTAGACAAGCTGATAACGCAGTTAATGATATATTCAGGGTATGTTCTAAGTTTGCTCAAAAAGAGATGACATCGCTGGAATCCATTTGGAAGCATGTATATTTGACATCAGTGTAAATGGCAAATGATATGAATATCAGCCAGAAGTCGTGATAGTGAATGAGATCCATAATATAATGGGATTTCTTGATCCAGGCAGATCATGCCAATGAAGCACCAAGACCTGACTTTATTGTTATAGATAATAAAAGTAACAAGTGTCAAATTATTGATTTTACTGTTCTAAAGAAACTGATATTATGAAAAACACCAGAATTGTCTTCAAACCCCTAACCCAATTCTGTTCCGTAACATCTTCAACTCTCAACCAGATCATAGCATTTTCCCTAAGCATGATTTCAACTTCTAGGTGGTGTTCCAAGTTCACCCACTACTGCAGTATGAAACATGACAGTTCCTGCAGTAGTGGGTGAACTTGGAACACCACCTAGGAAGTTGAAATCATGCTTAGGGAAAATGCTACGATCTGGTTGGGAGTTGAAGATGTTACGGAACATGACTGTTGAGGTAATTCCTGTAGTAATGGATGCCCTTGGAACACCACCTAGAAACTTGAAAGAGCCTTACTCTAGGCTTCTGTCAAGCTATGATAAACTTACTAAATTTTAAAGTATTTATGATAGCATGTAGGCCAACTGGTGTATGTTACAAGTTTGATAATTTTTGTGCAAAAAAAATAACTAAAATTGAAAAAAGTCTTTAGCTTTATAATTAATGAAAAGAATACTAAACAAAAATTAATAATAATAATAATGGTAGAAAATGAGAATATTATGGGATATTATGGGATTTCTCAGTCCAGACAGATCATGTGATTGAAGCCTATTTCCAACACAGGAGCAAGGTCATCAGAACAAATAAAATCAAGGCCAGTATAGAAAAATCCCCAAAAGAAAGCAAATGTAGGATGTGTAGGCAATTAACCAGTACCCAGTGAATGTTCCAAGTTGGAACTGGAAGAGTATAAGTGACAATATGATTGGATTATTTTTTTAACTATTTCATCCAAGGCAAGGTGGGAATGCAACTAGTATGTAGGCGGTTACAGGGAATGAACGTGAAAGAGAAGACTGAGAATAGGGAGGATTGAAGAAAGGATAAAAGCTGAATGAGGTTCAAGGAGAATTTTTGAAGAATGTAGTTATCCAAAAAGCAAGTAAACGGAAGGGAGTTCCACAGGTGTGAAGTGCAAGAAAAGAAACTGTTGGAGTAGAAAAAGCTGTTGAATTTAAATATTTCAACAGTAAAAGGGTGGGACCTATATGCCAATCTAGTAGGACACTTAAATTCATGTAAACAGAGCACCAGGGAAAAAAGCTCGTCCAAGCCATTGCTATGAAAATATTTGTAGAAAAGAGAGAATCCATATCTCATTGGTGAGAAAGTGACAAGTCGAAATTCTTGGTCAGGATTGATTACATTGTGGATCCTTCTTTGGATGTTGTCAAGAATCTAGAGATGTATAACAGGAGTACCAGACCAGATATGGCAACAGTATTCAATGCCTGGATGAATGGTAGATTTGCAAATGTACAAGATGGACTCTGATGAGAAAAATCTTCTGGCACAATACAGTGACCCAGTTTCCTAGCAGTAGATGCAGCTATTGATTTGATATAGTCACTCCACCTGACATCAGTTGAAAATGTGAGGCCAAGAAGGCTCTGTGTGTTGCTCTCCAGGAGTCTAGCATCAGCCATGCTGATGGCAGGCAGAAAAGGTGGTGGTTAAATGAAAACAATTTCATTTTGGAGGCATTAAAACTTACAAGCCATTTCTTGCCCCAGTTAACCACTGACTTGAGGTCATCTCAGGAGCAGGCTTACTTTGTCAGATTTGATGGATTTGCTATTGAGACAGAAGTGAATGCTAGCAGTAGAATGGTAATATATAAATATCAGCCAGAAGCATTGGTAGAAAATGACAGACAGAAGATATTATGGGATTTCTCTGCTCAAATGGACTTTTTTTTTTAAATAGTTTTCCTTCTAAGCAAGGGGATGATGTCACTAGGATGCTGGGAATTGCAAGGAGTGAAAGAGAAAGAGAAGACTTTATTGAGTTTAAATGAGGAGAAGCATAATAAAGAAACAGTATTCAGGAAGAGAGAAGATAGCAATTGACATTGTGTTTAAATTTTTGAAGATTATAGGTGGTAGGTAAGAAATAGGGAGGGAGTTCCACAGCTGAGAAGTGCGAGAAAAGAAACTGTTAGACTAGAAATAGTGGTTGCATACCAAGTCGCCAATCTAGCAGTTTGTTTAAATTCATGTCAAGGCACTAGGAAAAATATCTCAGCAAAACAAAATGAAAATATTTGTAGGAAAGACAAAGTTTTTTATTCAATTTTTCAATATCTGCCTATATTTCTGAGATGAGGTATTATGTACACTATTTACATTATTCGGACTATTGTCCTCATCTTTGTTGCCATATTTATTACAATGTTTCGGCCTTTCAGTATCTGTCTATATTTCTGAGATGAGGTATTATGTACACTATTTACATTATTCGGACTATTGTCCTCATCTTTGTCGCCATATTTATTACAACGTTTTGGCTGTTGTATGTTCTGGCCTTCTTCATTGGAATGTCAAAATGAACCCTTTATTTCACTCACTGGGGTAGACTGTTCTAGTTGCACATGCCATGTTTAATGGATGTCAATTATCAGTTATCTGTTAATTCTCCTCTCCAAGTTCTCCACCATCTTAACCAGGTATTGAACTCACATTATTTGGGTCCTGTCACTGGATCTAACTAACACCTTTATCCACTGTATGAATTTCTGTGTATTATATACCTCATGTCTTCAGCAACCATTTTTTACCAGTGCTCATATTGCAATTTTTGTTGTTATTATCACTTTTCTCTGGAAAATTCGTAAACTTAAGGAATCAGCACATATGCTAGGCCACCAAAATCTCCTGAGCCGACCAAGCATAGAAATGAATACAATATAGGAACCAGTAATAAGGAGTGCCAGAGAATTAATTAATTTTCCAAATTTGTGAATTAGATGTTTTGTCTTATCGATACATTTATTTTTAGAATTGGATTTTAGAGCACATTTTTTTTTTGCTTATTTAAATTAGTTCCATCAAATGTTAGAATGCAGGAATTAAAAAACAGTTGCAGATATATATACAGAACAATCATTGAAAACAAATGTACCAACATTCGACAATACCTGGGAAGTAAATAATATAAAACAAAAATAAATATGAATTTTAGCACAAAACAACTAATTAGAAATTTCAAAAAGTATTTTTTTTTTAAGCATTTCACCCCTAGCAAGGTGGGAAGCCACTAGCACGTAAGGGGTTATAGAGGATTTGGAGCGGGAGCAAGTAGGAATGATAGAGGAAAGGATGAAGAGAAGGATAGTGGATAGACCAAGGCAACTGGAGATGCTGATTGACATTACATTTGAATAGTTGGAGATTAAAGCTATCAGGGAAACAGGAAAAGGGAAGGGAGTTCCACAGGCGAAAGGTGCGAGACATGAAGCTATTGGCATAGAAGTTGTCCATATTATTTAATCAAACATGTTTGAGAGAATTATTGCTGCCAAAAATACATATATATATATATATATATATATATATATATATATATATATATATATATATATATATGGATAGATAGATAGATACATAGATGTATATGTCCAGAATAAGATATACAGGGAGATATGCCCGGTGATACATATGACCAGACAGATAGGTAGATACATATACATACATACATACATACATACATAGCTTTATCGTGTTGCAACTGGTTCTCATCCAGTCACAGAGGTTGAGCCTGGTCACTATTCAGATGTGTAGATTATAACAGGGACTCATAGTTTGCAAGACTGATCAGGAGTTGGGTGATTCAGGGAAATAGATAGATAGATAGATAGATAGATAGATAGATAGATATGAACAGACTAATATAGATTGATAGATGGATAGATACAGACTAAGATAGATAGATAGATAGATAGATAGATAGATAGATAGATAGTCACATTATGTCTTAAAATAGATATGCACAGACTAATATAGATTGACAGATAGATGAATAGATACCAAGATAGATTGATACAAACAGAATAAGATAGATAGATAGATAGATAGATAGATAGATAGATAGATAGATAGATAGATAGACCAGACCAGACACAGAGAGATAAAATGGAATAGGAAGATATAGATAAATAAATATGAACAGGCTAAGATAGATTGACAGATAGATGAATAGATACAGGCTAAAGATAGATAGATATGAACAGACTGAGATAGATAGATAGATAGATAGATAGATAGATAGATATACACAGATTGAGATAGATAGATAGATAGATAGATAGATATACACAGATTGAGATAGATAGATAGATAGATAGATAGATAGATAGATAGATAGATAGATATACACAGATTGAGATAGATAGATAGATAGATAGATAGATAGATAGATAGATAGATAGATAGATAGATAGATAGATATGAACAGAATAAGATATATAGGGAAATATGATCAGTGATACATATGACCAAATAGATCATTTCCACTCTCAGTTGATTGTAAAGTTATAAATCTGACTGACAGAAAAGGAAGTTTGTGAAGTCTTTTACAGATCTACAGAACCCTGCCAGCCATTAGGCACTCTTTGTAGACTTTACACTGACAATTGCTAGCAGCTGAGAGCAGTTCTTCATTAAGAAACTGGGTCTTGTTTCTTAAGTTAACAAATAATTGCCACAGTCTGATTAGACCTGTGATCTTGCCAAGGTGCCATGTCCAACATTAGGAGCAGATGCCTCCTCTGCTCCTGCTACCATCCAAACCACTCATTCTGGAGAGTGATGATGATCATTAAACAGTAATGGTGCTAGTGGTGACAGTGTGAGAAACAATTGGATTTGCTGAGGAACTCTCTACCAGAAGGAGATAGCTGGTAATGGCTGTTCAATTTAATCTAATTATCTTAATTTATCACAGCATTTTGGAAATAAGCTTGGCCGACGATCGGCTCAAGATGGCCCCCCTAGAGATTTGCAGATGTCTGTGGGACCGCTCCTTGTCTTGCCCCATTCCACAGTAAAATTTGGCCACACAAAAATGGCTTTGATGTTTCCAAATTTGCTTTTAAAGCCTAGCCATTGTTCGCCATGTCTTTGCCCTAAACCACACATTCACTCTCGTCTTTCATTGCTTTAAACTGAATGGAAACAACAGATTTATGAGACTTCCAAACTTGTATAAGCATAAAATTGAGAGAGCAGCATTCTTTTTCAGCTCAACATTTATCGTCTCGTACTTTGCAACAATATTTCCTAGCCACCTTTCACCCTGTCTAATGTTGTTTGGCATCGTCTCTCAGTGGCGCAGTAAAATTGTAATGTCAATAATTCAGTAGAAAAAACTTCTCCCCGAGTAGTATTAAAAATTTGGTTTTCTCAGATAATTTGCATTGGATAACATTCTAACTTTCGTTTATGGAATGTGTTTTATTCAGCAGGAAATGGTTCCATCTGGGAAATAAATGTACCTGGAATAAATAAATGAAGGGTTAGAATGGGTGTTTTATTGCTGAGTGATAGAGAAAAAAATATATAGAGGATATCTCAAGACAGTTAAATTCTGAATGGGTTCAAATGTATAGTGCAGAGGAGAGGTTTGTTTGCAACTTGGAGAAACGTTGCGATTGAAATTTATGCAAACAACTTTTATGAAGAAAAAAACAAGATAAAATTTCAATAAATTATTATTATTATTATTATTATTATTATTATTTAAATGTTCACTACATTTACCTGGTGGTTATCAATAGGAATTAACTAAGAACAAGCCTTCTCAGTATTCCAGGACTTTCCTCAGTATTCATACTGAAAGTTTTAGGAAAATTGTTTGGACTAAAATTTGTGCAAACAACTATAAAAAAAGCAAGTTAAAATAATTTTACAAATTATAATTATCTTCTGATCTCTGCTGTATACCCATTTACTTCTGGGCCCCAACCAAAGATCTAATGTCAGAAATGGCATCATGACATTTTTCACTGAACATCTTTGTATGAAATAATAAAATAAAAATTTAAAATAAAACAACCTAAGTTCACACACATTTCACATTGATAAATTCCTTTGTAAAGTGTGAGCTATTCTTTTTGTATTTCTTTATGGTATGGGCTACCAGGGATGCCTTCAATGAGTCTATCAGAATCATTCCCACTGAACTAGAACTAGAATTATTGATGTCTTCATGTGCCACATTTTTGGAGATTTTCACTTCAAGATCCTTGTATTTTGATAGTTTTCTGAAGATCTCCAAAGATAGATTACAGTCTGCATATTATCATTATGATTATTATTATTCATTTTCTCTTAGATGAATCAACCATTTTATTAATTTTATTAGTATAAGTAATACTAATACATAAGTAATGTAGTGAGTTCCAATAAAAAAAGTATATAAACAAAACATAAAAAGATTTCAAATTAAAATAAGGCATTTTTACTTTCCTTTTTTGGGGGTTATGTTAGACATTCACTTGTTCTAACTTTTGTTAAGTCAATGAATGCTCATTATCACTTCTAAAATGTTCATTGTAGATGAGATTTTGTAAATGCAGATACTGGTAGTAGTAATGCCTTTAAATAATACTTGCACTAATAATACTTGTTCAAATAGTAATCACCAAATAGTAATTCATATAATGATCAGTATAGAGAAATAGTATTAGTGGATAGTATAGAGAATAGTGATCACTTAGACGTCACACTAATTCCCATTTATACATTTCCTTTATTTCTATTTATTTAATAATGGAATCATCTGTGTTTGCTCACTGGTGATCTGTGTTAAAACTACGGTGTCAGCATTATTTACATTATTCGGACAATTGTCTTCATCTTTGTTGCCATATTTATTACAACATTTTGGCTGTTGTATGCTCCAGCATTCTTCAGGTGGTTGGAATGTTAAACTGAACCCTTTATTTCGCTCACTGGGGTAGACTGTTCTAGTTCCATATGCCATGTTTAATGGATGTCAGTTGTCACTTATGTCCTGTTAATTCCCCTCTCCAAGTACTCCACTGCTATAACCGGGTATTGAACTCACACTCTTTGGGTGTCCTTCAGATGTTCTTAGTTGATCTTGATTCATTGCATACCCTTCTGAGCTTGAAATGAGTCCACTTGTCAATGTCTGGCATAGGTGTTAGCCAGTGCTCGAGTACTTCAAGGTGTCTCTGTTCTTAGTTGATCTTGATTCATTTCATACTCTTCTGAGCTTGAAATGAGTCCACTTGTCAATATCTGGCATAGGTGTTAGCCAGTGCTCTAGTACTTCAAGGTGTCTCTGTTCTTAGTTGATCTTGATTCATTTCATACCCTTCTGAGCTTGAAATGAGACCACTTGTCAATATCTGGCATAGGTGTTAGCCAGTGCTTGAGTACTTCAAGGTGTCTCTGTTCTTAGTTGATCTTGATTTATTTTATATCCTTCTGAGCTTGAAATGAGTCCACATGTCAATATCTGGCATAGGTGTTAGCCAGTGCTCGAGTACATCAAGGTATCTCTGTTCTTAGTTGATCTTGATTCATTTCATACCCTTCTGAGCTTGAAATGAGTCCACTTGTCAATATCTGGCATAGGTGTTAGCCAGTGCTCGAGTACTTCAAGGTGTCTCTGTTCTTAGTTGATCTTGATTCATTTCATACCCTTCTGAGCTTGAAATGAGTCCACTTGTTAATATCTGGCATAGGTGTTAGCCAGTGTTTGAGTACTTCAAGGTGTCTCAGTTTCTTAGTCTCCCTGAAGCAGTCAATTTGGCTGGGTGCATTTTTTTGCTTCTACACTCTTGTTTTTTTTCACAAATTACACCCTAAATGTCTAATTCAGAGGAAGAGTTTGAACAGGGCAATAAAATTATATAAGAAAAATTTAAAAAAATATGATAAATAATATGTTTTATGAGGAGAATATAATTTGAACCATAAATATGGAAAAAAATTGAAATATGTTATTTTTCATAATCAGCATAAAAAATATATTAAAAACAAGTAAAAAGTTCATTTGAAAAAGAAACATTTTTCACAAAGTAATTGGAGGACATTTCATTAGAAACACAGAAAAGAGGGCTGAATTCCAATGTAATGTGAATCCTGCTATGTGGTAGTGAATACTGGACAATTTCTTCATATATAAAGAGGAAACTTGAAGCAATGGAGACATGGTTCTAAAGATGGATGCTGGACAATTTCTTCACATATGAAGAGGAAACTTGAGGGAAGGGAGGCATGGTACTAAAGATGGATGCTGGGAATAACATGAATGGAGCATGTGAGCAGAGAGGAAGTTTTAAGGTTAATGGAAACAAAAGGACACTTCTATGTAGGTACAAAAAAAGACTGTTGAAATATCTGGGCTTCAAAATGAGAAAAGAGGGCTTGGAGAATTTGGCACTTACAGAACATAGAACATGTTGGTCTTTTTATTCTTTTTTTTTTGCCTTATACTCTAACCTTCCTTTCTTTTTTTCATCCTTTCTTTCTTTCTTTCTTTCTTTCTTTCTTTTGCTTTACACTCTAACCCCCTAACCTTCCTTTCTTTATTTCATCCTTTCTTTTTTGCTTTATACGATAGCTTTTGCAGCTTTGTTTTTTTTATTTCATTTTCATTTTTCTTTGCCTTGAACTCTCTCCTTTCTTTCTCTCTCTCTCTTTCTGTTATTCTGTCTTTCTTTTTTGTTTTACACTGTAGCCTTTATTTAATTTTTTTTCTTCTTTGCCTTGAACTCTATCCTTTCTTTCTTTCTTTCTTTCTTTCTTTCTTTTCTTTTTTTCTTTTCTTCTTTCTCTCTTTCTTTATCCCTTTCTTTCTGCCATAGCCTTTCTGGTCTTGTTTCTTTGTTTACTTCATTTTTTTTCTTGGATTCTTCATTGATTTAGATGGCAAAAATAAGAACTGGGATATATAGTAAGTGGACAAAAATTGGTAAGATCTACAAAGAAAAAGAAGTCATGGAGAACTATGTCCTGAAAGAAACAGCATATAAAAGAAGCCGGAAGCACTTTAGAACTTCTCGTTGGTATATCTGAATTGCCAGCATTGCTATTCATGTACTATTATTAAGTAAAACTTATGACTTGTTTATGTCTGGGTTTGATTACAGGTAATTAAAACTATAGAAAATAAAAAGACAGATAAAGAAAGACCACCGCAATAGCTTCAGATAAGGAATAGACAAGTGGCTTTTCATATTAGGACATTTCAAGATGTAAGAAAACTTAGGGTAACTATAAAAGAATCTCTGTATCTTTTGAAATAATAGAAAAAAAAAATCTGTTTTTTGCATTATTGTTCATTATTCTTCTTGCTTACCAAATATGTGTGAGAGAAATCTAAACTTCCAGGAAAAAATAATTTATCTTTTTCTTTTCATGAAAGTAGATTTCATAGCCATTGTAAGTATAACAATCAATTGCAATCACTTTATCAAAAGTGTAATGAAGATTTTTTTTTAATTATATATTTTATTTTATTGTATTTTTTTTATTTTTTTCAATCTGAAACCCACGCTGATTTTGTACAAGATTTCCTCCTACTTGCATACAAGAAGCATAGATATGCATATAATAAGCTTTGTAATGTTCCCAGAAACTCTCCTGGAATCTTTGTGTGTATTTCTTTTCTTCTTGTTCACAATAAAAAATAGGAAATAGCATAGAATAATGATTATTGGTGTTGTGACTGAAATCAGCAAGACGATTTCAAATTCCTTTGGGAAAACAGGAATCTTTTTTTTTGCCACCATCAGCTATTGGTAAAATACCAGAGCAGATTGAGCTTGCTAGCCTTTATTGGTGACCAGTCTAGGAGAAGGACAACTCTGGATTTAAATTAGTTGGTCATGGGGCTAGCATTTCCACTTTGTAAAACCTACTTGCAACTGAAAATGCAGTAGAAATGAAATACTGTTGCATCTCTATGCTACCCAGAGAGTTTTAGAGATTTAACAAAAAGAAATATGTTTTGGGGTTGTGAGAAACAACAACTTACTTCTGCTTTATAATGATTGCAACAATTATGGGAAAGAGAAAAAGAAAATGTTGATCTTTTCGGCCTTATTTTGCTTTATTCTTTCTTTTTCCTTCTTTTTTGCCTTGAATTCTTTGTTTTTTTTCTTTCTTTCTTTCTTGCCTTATACTGTAGCTTTTCTGATTTTGCTTCTTTGTTAGTTTCTTTTTTCCCTTTTATTTGCTTTGAACTCTTTTCTTTTTCACTTTTTTTTTCTTTCTTTCCTTTTTGTCTTTCTTTCATTCTTTTACTTTTCTTTACACTCTAGCCTTTCTTCCTTTCTTTCTTTTTTGCCTTAGTTAGACTGTAGCTTTTCTGGTTTATTCTTTGTTTGTTAGTCTCTTTTTACCCCTTTTATTTGCTTTATTCATTTTCTTTCTTTCTTTCCTTCTGTCACCTTACCTTACAATCTGACCTTTTTGTCTTTGTTCTTCTTTCTATGCCTTATACAATTTTTCATTCTTTCTTTCTTTCTTTCTTTTTTTCTTTCTTTCATTACAGTCTAGTCTTCTTTCTTTCTTTTACTTTGCATTATAATCTAAACTTTCTTTCTTTCATTATAGTCTAGTCTTCTTTCTTTCTTTCTTTCTTTCTTTTACTTTGCATTATAATCTAAACTTTCTTTCTGTCTTTCTTCCTTTCTTCCTTTCTTTCTTTACAATCTAGTCTTCTTTCTTTCTTTCTTTCTTTCTTTCTTTCTTTCTTTCTTTCTTTACAGTCTAGTCTTCTTTCTTTCTTTTTTCTTTCTTTCTTTCTTTCATTCTTTTACTTTGCATTATAATCTAAACTTTCTTTCTTTCTGTCTTTCCTTCTTTCTTTCTTACTTTACAGTCTAGTTTTCTTTCTTTCTTTCTTTTTTTTCCTTTAATAGTCATTTGTGCTTAGTTTAGTTTGTAAGGTATATAAATGCAGGTAGAAAAAAAATCAAACATTGATAAGCTAATGAGAGTCATAAACCACTGCCCGGTGGGGGTGGTCATTATTTGGCTCTGGTCAGCAGTAGTACAAACAAGCCCTGGTTAAATTTAAAGAGCAAGATAAATTATCAAATAGAAATAATGTTAGTGTGTAGATATTCCTAAAAATATGAACCTGACTGAAAGAAACAAATTTGAGCTTATATTCATGCAAATGATTAAAACAAAACCACTAAGCAAATTTTTGGCACACCACAATTATATTTGTAAATTGGACGATTATTCTCAGATAGATTATTCCTGGTAAGACCAAAACATTAGCAGCTGGTCTGTGACTTTTACAATGATCTTGATTCTTTATATTTTATTTAATAAAATATCTATGTTTGTGTGTGAAATGTGTGTGTGCCTGCATGCATATGTATTTATAATTTATATACATATATATATATATATATATATATATATATATATATTTATTTATTTTTTATATATATATATATATATATATATATATTTATTTATTTATTTATATATATATATATATATATATATATATATATATATATTTGTTTATTTATTTATATATATATATATATATTTGTTTATTTATTTATTTATATATATATATATATATATTTATTTATTTATTTATTTATATATATATATATATATATGTAGGTGTGTAGGTAGATAATGATCTCTTTTCTCTATCTTTCAGTAAAATTAGATATCACAATGCGAGACAATTAAGAACAAAGACAAAACCAAGAATAAATCCTGGTAAAATGTTGGGGTGGATTTTGAGGGTGATAGAAATTCATGTAGGCTCAACTTCCACACAAAAAAACCCTTAGAGACAATAAATAAAATCACGGAGGAAGTAATGTAATTCTTTGGGATAATATTACCAACCCATGTGCTTAATTCTAAGAAACCCACCTAAGTATTCCTTCTACAATGCAATTAATGTTTCTTCTTCAATAGATGCAGTGGGTGTCAATTCTCATAAGTAAAAAAGAAAATACATCTGATATTATGTTGTTAATATTTGTTAATATATTTTGTTTATTTTTTAAATCTCACACTTCTATGTTGTTGTTTTCAAATTTATTATTTTAATTAGCATATTATTTGATCTTTTGTTTTTCAAAATGTTTGAAGAAATGAATCTATACTTGAAAAAACATTCTTTTAACATGAATTATGTTTCTTTACAAATTACCACAAAAAAACATTTGTAGAAAACATTGGTTTCAACATTGTTTTTTAATTTTTTAAAACAATCCTGTTTATTTTGTTCTTATACTCCTTCCTGTGTGTTTTCAGATTTTAAATATGCTTAAAAGGCTTGGAGCTGTTTAAAGATCTAGGAAATGCTATGAAGATTAGGTCCTTTCAACAGGTCTAGGTGTTGTCTAAAGAGCTAGATAATTTTTTGAGATATACTTGATGACTAAAAGGTTCGAAGCTGTTTAAAGTTCTAGGCAATATTTATAAGTCTAGGTCCTTTCTAAAGGTCTAGATGTTGTTTTTAGACAACATCTAGACCTGTAGAAAGATGTTTCTGTCAGGTATACATGATAACTAAAAGTCTTGGAGCTGTTTAAAGATCTAGGCAATTCTTAGAAGTTCAGGTCCTTTCTATAGATCAAGATGTTGTTTAAAGAGCTAGATATTTCTGTGAGCTATACACGATAACTAAAAGGCTTGGAGCCAATTTTGAATTAAACAAAGAATGTTGAATACAGTTATATGAAAAAAGGTTAATATTCATTTATTCAAATAAAGGAAAATTTTAAAAAGTTAAATTAAAAAAAATAAAAATAATTTTTAAAAATTAATATTAAAACAAAGTATTTAAAATAATCTAATTAAAGAATAATGAAAAGAATTATTTGAAAAAAGTTTTATTCAAATGTTGTACCATTACTAGTTCCACATATGCATATATATATATATATATATATATATAACATGACAATATTTAATGGCACACTTAAGATGATCATGTGGTACACTTGCATGCCATGGCCAATCTCTGGTCTGAACATGCCAAACTTAAATTTGAAACATAAATTCTTCTTACATTTGAAACTTAAATTCTTCAAAAAATCAGTTATGATGGGACCTACAAAAACAGAATACATTTCTGCTGCTTCGATTGCTGCTTTTCTTTTGACACCTCCTTTAGTTAACCCAGCTAATTAAACTGGTACCCTACACTAAATATTTGACCTTCCCAAAGACAGTCAGTTATTAAGCTTTCACATTCTTCATTATTAATATTACTACCCATTCCACTGCATTCTTTTTCAAGACCTCCCAATTGAAGCATCCTTACTTTTAATTTAACTCAAAGTTGTTTTCTGTTGCCATAGCAGGATATGACAAGACATCTATGGCATTCAAATACATAAGTGTTCAGAGAAGGGCTGGATTAAAACCCTTAGAGACCTTAAGCACTTAAAAGATTTTGGTGCCCCCTTATATAAGTAATTCAAAATATAAACAATAATAAACCATAAAATTAAATCTATTTATCAAAATTAAACAAAACTTATAGTAAGATGGAAAATATTGTTTATTTTTGTATACTTCCACTTCATTTATACTTGCTAAGTTCCTGCTTATGTTTTTAATTGCAAAATCTTTGATCAGATCCTCAAAACTAATCTTATGTAACACATCTGCATCTGTAATTAACAGAGATAAGGCATCCAGCCTGTCTTGTTACATAGTTGTTCTAATGGAGTTTTTAACATACTTCAACTGAGAAAATGTCCTTCTGCTACTTCCCCCAGGCCATGTTCTGTCATGTACTTGCTTAAGGTCACTAGGTATGTCATGCATTGCTTTACCTTGTCTCTTATTTCCTCTATTCAACCTGTGAGTATCAGATTCTCTAAGCACTCCTGAAATTTCAGCTACCTCTTCTTGATGTAAGTATAAGCTTATGGGACATATCACATCTTAACTACAATATTATTTGCTTCTCTTCCAGCATCTCCTGGTCTTTGGCTATATATTCTAAAATGTTGCCATATCATGTGCCTCCCATCTGGTATCAGAGAGGGATTTTAAGACACTTTCATTTTCAATACAACCTTCAAGAATTTTCCACCAGCTCTTGAGGCTGAAAAAAGGTATAGAGTAACTACACTGTAGCGAAGAAATTAACTGCCTCTTGACAGCAGTCAATGGCCCTTTTAGCCTATAAGATTTAGTGAATGAGCTGCACATATAAGGGTTTATATGTTATAAGGATCCTCTTATAACACCCAGATATGTTAGCAGCATTGTCATAAGACTGACCCCTACATTTTGAAAAGTTTAGCCTACAACCTTTACATAAGTACTATGGATGCAGGTCACCTTGTATCATAGGATAAAATAAACTTAGTCACTAGCACCACCATGTGAGAAAAAAAAAACTCTTGCTGTCTTTTCAATCATCACCACGGCACCATGCACAAAAAAACATCCCCAGCCCCATGTAAAGTTACAGACATAATGCAATACAAACTCATTTATCGCCAGCAGTCCATCAACATGTGATAAATAAAAAATACACATATAATCAAAATCAGTACTATACACCATTTGCATTTGTCGTCAGTTTTATAATAAAAAAGAATCAGATTATTCGGACTATTGTCCTCATGTTTGTCGCCATATTTATTACAACGTTTCGGCTGTTGTATACTCAGGCCTTCTTCAGATGGTTGGACTGTTGAACTGAACCCTTTATTTCGCTCACTGGGGTAGACTGTTCTTGTTCCATGTCTAATGGATGTCAGTTATCAGTTATCTCCTGTTAATTTTCTTCTGAAAGTTCTCCACTGCCTTAACTGGGTATTGAACTCTCACTCTTTGGGTCCTGTCACTGGATCTAACTAATGCCTTTATCCATTGTGCCATAGATAAGATCAAGAAATGTATATACCATGAACAATGATAAATTGCTCCTTTATCACTAGATTCCTGATAAAATCAACTTGGAAATGTCCACTCAGTATCTTTCTGGTTGATATTTAATTGGATGACATCATCTGCCAACCCGAATGCTCATGAATTATAAACCCTGGGTATCTCTAGTGTCACAATGATTCTTTTAGGCAAAGATTCATTAATCTGCCAAGATCAGATTACCAGCATTCAAGTCAATTCTAAGACTACTAGACTAGATTGCCAGTTAGGATGTCCCATAGCATCTACATACTTCTTCCTGGGGCTTTTTATATGTACTATCCTAGGGGTTTCCATTGCACATATATTTGGAAACACAAGGTACTACTCTATGTGTTCCTACAGTTTTCATCTAACTCAAGTCTCATCCATTGTCTAATATGAAGAAACTTTTTGCATGATGCCCATTACAGTTCAGTGCCAACAATCTGCTATTGACCACATTAATAGCCTGTTGCCAATGCTATGCTGTGACAACTGGTCATTTGGTCATAACGTTTCAGAGTTTCCTTCCTCCTAGACTGGTTGCTAATCATAGCTAGAGAGCCCAGTCTACCTTGCTATTTAAACTATAGTTTTGTATAAAAATATTGCATAAACTGTCCAAAGTTCAATCTTCTTGTCCATTTTTACTTCAGTAATTTTTATCCATTATCAAGAAATGTTCCTGCCTGTTTTTTTCTAAGACATTTTTAATCAACCCAGCATGTCAGAACAATTCCCCCCACATTAATTATTTGACCTTTCTGAAGATAGTCAGTTATCAAAATATTTCTTTATCCCAAAATACAATGGGCATGACTTTTTCCAGCTGATTTTTAAGAACTTAAATTTCTTTGGCCATTGAAAAGCTAAGTTAGGTGTAGATCAGGGATAGCCAAATTTGTTTAAAGAGCCATATATAATTGAAACATGATGTTTGTGAGCCACAAGACATGAACAAAATTTACTCATGCTTTTTTCTTACATACACATTAAACTTACATTTTAATCCAATGGGGTATCAATTCATACCCAGTAACAATTATAAATTTTTCTCATTTACCTTTTATATACCCTTGGGAAAGGTATGAATATCTTTTCTCCTTCCCCCAGCTATGGGTAAATAGCAGGACAGACCAGATTCTATAGCCTTGGATGACAACTGATCTACCGCAGAAAGAAATGGCTACCTACTGCGGGAAAAAAATCTGCATCATCAGTCATGTATCGAAAGATCCATGATCGCCTACGTGTGTATCACACATGGCACATAACTGACTGACTGATATTAACTATGATGAAAAAATATTTCCACGAGCCTCATATTAAAGGTTAAAGAGTTGCATGTGGCTTATGAGCTGCAGTTTGGCCACCCTTGTTCGATATTGTAATTTAGTCTCCAGATCATTGTAGCATAATCAGATTTCATCATCAGTGACAAGTTGTTTGAGAACATTTTACCAGATTGCTGAAAATGATGTAAAATCCACCTTGACATGTCTACTCAAAATATTGTTTTTGGTTGGCATATGGAACATTTCTGTATCCCAAAATGACCATAAATTATAGAACCATTTCATTCTCCAAATTTCTCTAGTGTTCCAGGAATTCTATTGGCTGAGATTCAAAATTAGGTCATGAATATGGTCAAGAGTTCCTGAACAAACACTGTCATCTCCCAGACATGCTACATTTCAAGTATCAAAATTTCCCCCAAGTGGGAAGTGTATTTAGCTATTTCAACAGTAAATGGGTCAGACCTAGATGCCAATCTATTAGCACACTTAAATTCATGTAGTCAAGTCACCAGGGAAAAAAAGCTCATCTGAACAGTCGCCATGAAAATATTTCTAGATCAGACAGAGGGTAACCACGTCAAGTTGGTGAGAAAGTGACTGAAGTTGAGATGCCAGGTCAGAATTGATTATATTACAGATTTTTCTTTAGATTTTATCAAGAATCTTGAGATGAACAGCAGGAGCACGAGACCAGATATGGCATCAGTATTCAATGTACAGAGGAATGGTAGATTTGTAAGTGTGTAAGATGAACTCTGATGGGGAAAATTTTCTGGCCTGCCATAGTGACCGAACTTAACTTGCACTAGATGCAGGAATTGATTTGTCTATTTATTTTATGTAAATTCTTTTCATATCGTCTGATAAGCTTAATAACATTATCATTGAAAGACGAGAGAAAATCACCATATTAATACATGTTTTTTAATCCTATCTAAGCTTTTGGCTTACATAAGCCATTATCAAAGATGACAATTACACTACAATATATTAAACAATACACGGACAAAACAATAATAATAGTCTGTTTTTGTTTACATGGAAGATTTCCAAGCAACAACAAAATACAAGATGCTAGAAGCGAATATCGCACCACAGCTCATGACGTCACACATGACCACGCGAGAGTGAAAATGAGAAGTATTAAGTATGGGAAGCCATTGGTATAAACGAATGGCTTCTGTGATGAATTATAGGCATTTAAGAATATTTGTGGATATATATTATATATATATATATAGATTCTCAGGGTAATCTGGCCAGATTACCTTGAAGATCCATTTAAGTGAAACATAGGTAGGTTGTTCCTAGCTCTTTAGGATTTTTTTATATATATATATATATATATATATATATATATATATATATATATATATATATATATATGCATGTGTGTGTATATAAATATAAAATATATATATATATATATATATGTGTGTGTGTGTGTAATATATTATATATATTATTATTTATATATTATGTGCATGGTACTTATTAGAAAGCACTCAATATCAGAGATAGAGCTAACATATTTGGTTGCATTGATGTGAGTTTGTGACCCTGGGTTTCACGCTTTTGTGATCGTCAGACAAACTCGATCACAAAAGCGTGAAATCTAGGGTCACAAATTAACATCAATCCAACCATATATATATATATGTGTGTGTGTGTGTGTGTATGTGTGTGTATTTATGTATCTCAGTGCAATATACATGAACATGACTCCTGGGTATTAATACTTCCTTAATCAAAACACTGAACATATGATTCCTAAGTATATCATATTTATGTATAATAGTTTTATACCAAATAACATTCCTTGCACCAAAATCTTAGCCCATTATGAATCATCTACTTGTAAAATCTGCACTGAAAAGATAATATAAATAGCAACAGCAATTAATGGCACAACAAGTGATTGTCTGTATAGTGGAGGATTGAATTAACAATTGAAAGAATGAAGGAAAATGAATTATAAACTCAAAAGTTAAAATGAAAGTGAAAGTAAAAGTAAAAAAAAAAACAAAAGCTTGTCAGAGTTGCAAAAACAGTAATTAATCTCACACTGCATTTATTTGCCATCTTTTTTTATTTAAAGAATATCATTTGTTGTTTGGAAAAAAGTATAATGGAAGCGAGAAAGAAAGAAAAACATTTTTAGTTTTTGCGAGTGAAATATTGTCATCAGAATCTTAATGGTTTTGAGGATAATTCCTTTGCCACCACCACCAGAAAAATAAGCATTCATGAACAACCTACTCAAAATAAAATGTATGAAACCAAATGTTTGAAAGAATAGAAACCTCTTGTTCAGGGGAAGAGAAAACTGATTCCTGTCAAGCAGAAAATACATGTGTGGGTGGCACAAAAATTTGATGTATGATTGTTTGGGTTCTACTGAAAGACTAAATTGTTTTTAAAACAATATCTGTCAGAATGTGATTCATTTTAAAAATGCAAAGGTGGAAACAACATTCCTTATTTCATTATTCAACCTGAATGTTTATTTATCAAAAATGATGGAAGAAGAAGAAAACGAACAACTAAAGGAAAAAGAAGAACAAGAAGAAAATTAAAAGTGTTAAAATATTATTCAGATAAGGTTTGAGTACAAGTCATTATAAGAACAATATAATAATAATAATAATAGTTCAACTAGAACTGTCTTACAAAACTACAACAATTGGCCTTCAAAGCTACCTAGAAACTACAGTAGAGTGGATAATGATCTGTGTCAAAGAACATGAAAGTAGTAAGCGACTTTATTCAGTAATAAAGGAAGCCAACAAGTTCAAAATGGAGTTTCAAATGGGTACAGAAATACAAGCAAACTATAATACACTGACTGAAGCAGCAAAATACTTAAAAAAGAAAGCAAAGACAAATGCAACCTACCAGATACAGAAACGATGACAAGATAAACCGCTTCATGGTCAATACTCTGCCCATATCAAACAAGCTGTAGACAAACCCCATACCCATCAGTGGCTATGTAGTGCAGGGTTAATAGCTGAAACAGAAGATTTTATTTTTATTGCACAGGACCAATGATTACTAACTAGAAATTACAGAGCACACATACTGAAAAATTGTGTTAGTCCAAAATGCAGATTTTGTGATAAATATCCAGAAAAAATCTTGTATCAGGTTGCATGGTATTGGCACTTACTGAATATAAAACATGGCACAACAGAGTGGACAAATATATGCACTGGAAAATCAGCAACACTTATGGAGGGGGAAACTGCAAGAAATTGGTATGAACACTACCCAGACCTGATTATGGAGATAGAACCTGTAACAATTTTATGGGACTTCACAATACACACAGACAGAACAATCAATGCTAATTGCTCGGACATCATGATTAGAGACTGTAAAGCCAAAATGTAACTCCTTTGACATGGCAGTCATGTATCTTTGAAGATCTTCAAAAAACTATCAAAATACAAGGACCTTGAAATCAAAATCTCAAAAATGTGGTACATAAAGACATCAACAATTCCAGTTGTAGTTGGAGCTCTTGGACTAATAGACTCATTGAAGAAATCCCTGGTAGCCTATGCCTTAAAGAAATACAAAAATTGTTCTCAAAGCCCACACCTTATGAAGGGCTTTATCTATGTAAAATATGTGTGATCTTTTTTAAAAATGTTCAATGAAAAATATCATGATGCCATTTCTGACCTTTGGTCTCTGCTTGAGACCTGGAAAGTAATGAATAAATATAGATCAGAAACCCAAGGAAATAAAATAATAATAATAATAATAATAACAATAACAATAATAATAACAATTATAATAATAATAAATTATAGGTAATGAAATGAATTTTTTTTATATGACTACAGGTGCACTAATCTAACAATGTTCTGCTTTTTGACTGACTACTCTTTAAGCTAAAATTTAAAATTTATCTCTTAGTGGTTAGCAGGTTGAGAAATGACCCAAAACATATTTTTTTAAATTTTTCTCTTCCTTGTCTCTATCCCTCTTTTATTGAACTCCTTGGTAATTTTTCCACTAAACTGTAGTAGCAGTTTTTTTTCTTTTTTTTCATTAAGTATATTTTAATTTCTATTTTTTATCCCACACCTCCATCAGAACATTCCATCAATTTGTCTTTCCTCATCGGCATAATGTATCTCTGTCAGTGTGCGTATATATGCATATCTATCTATCTATCTATATATCTATCTATCTATCTATCTATCTATCTATCTATCTATCTATCTATCTATATGTATATGTGTGTGTATTTGCATAGGTAGGGATCATATTGACATACTTTTTTTTTCTAGTGGAATAAGTCTCAATATTAAAGTTTGATATGCCACTTGGTAGTAGTCACTCCGAATTATACTAAGTTAAAACTTAGTATAGTCAGTGCCATGTCTATACTCATATGCTACTCCACTGAATTCAGTACTCATTTATGAACTGTTTAACTGTGGATATATGTATATATTCCCCATCTGTACTCATTGGTTGGACATGCTCTCAGGCCTTCTCTGAGTGTAGTCATAAGCTGTAACTTGAACATAATTACCCCTTGGCGGTCAAGGTTAAAATGCAAAATTCTGTGAGTTTCAATGAATATGAATAAAATTTCATAAGTAATTGGTCATCACCCAGGACAACAAGGGCCATGTACCTCAGAGAGGAAAGAGTCTAGGGCCAAAATATCTGTCACTGGAACAAACTCTTCCAAAAACGAAGACTCTAGGTCACCAAACATGGACTATTCCCAACCTTGGAGCAAGTGACTCAATGCCAAATCAGCTAATAAAAAGAAGACAAATGAAATGGTCTTGCAAAGAGTATCAACAAGTCATGACATCATTCTTCACAGCACTTGAAAATTCAGCAAAGAACACCACAAATCAGGCATACCAAATATGGAAAACTATGGTAGGAAGTAGGACCTAAGACCTATGCACCATCTATTGACAATGTGCAGATATTTTGGGAAAATATTTGGAGCAGCCCAAAGGAATATAACCGAAATGCAGAATGGATCCAAAGAAAAATGAATGCTGGATACACCTATGCAAGAGTGGGAAAATATAACCACAGATAATGTTAGGCAAGCTCTAACAAAATCCCCAAAATGGAAATCGCAGGAAATTCCTAGGTGCCCAATTTCTGCTTCTATCATCTCCATCAATTCATAAAACTCTTGCAAAAACTCTATCAATGTTTATAAATAATCCCAATGAAATCTCGGAATGGATCACTGAAGGTATTACATATCTTGTGCCAAAAATGAGTGAAACAGATGATCCCAAAAAATTATAAGCCAATAATATGTCTCTCCACGACATATAAGTTGATCACGTCTGTCCTGACGAACCAAACTTACTCTTGTTTTGAAGCAAACAGCATTCTTCCACTGGAACAGAAGGGATGGAGTAGAGGTTCATATGGCTGCAAAGATCAACTTCTGATAAATAAATTGATTCTGGAAAATTGCAGGAAACTATGTAGAAATCTTAGCGCAGCATGGATTGATTATCATAAAGCCTTTGATAGTGTTCCACATTCTTGGATCCTTAAGACTTTGGAAATGTACAAAGTTTCACCTGTGGTATTAAATTTCCTTAAGCACAGCATGGGAATGTGGAACACCAAACTATACTTTAGTTACACTAGGGGCACTGCCATATCCAACCGTCTGAATATCCGACGTGGAATCTTTCAAGGAGACTCTCTGTCACCCCTTCTGTTTTGTTTATCCTTAATCCCCCTTACGTATGAACTGAACAACAGTAGCTATGGTTACAAAATAAATAAGAAAATATTCGATCCCCTACTCTACATGGAGGATCTTAAATGCTTTGCTAAAAATGACAATGAGTTGAAGGGCCTCCTCAATATTGTAAAATGTTTCAGTGACGACATAGGTATAGACTTCGGATTAGATAAATGTGCAAAAGTAACATTCAAGAAAGGGAAAATTACAGAAACACCCTCAATAGATTTAGACTTTGTTACAAAGATTAGAGAATTGGAACAAGATGAAGCCTATAAGTACCTAGGAATTATCGAAGGAGATGGTATACAACATACCCAAATGAAGGAGAAGGTGAGAAAGGAGTACTACAGGCATGTGTGTCTGGTACTAAATACCAAGCTGAATTCAAAAAACAGAATATCAGTCATAAATATCTTGGCTGTCCTTGTGGTGCAATAGAGATTTAACATCCTCAACTGGACCATAGTTGACATTACGCAAATGGACACTAAAATGAGAAAGCTTCTCACTTGCTACCGCATGCATCATCCCAAAGCTGATATTGACTGTCTGTATGTGTCCAGATCTGAAGGAGGCAGAAAATTAGTTCAACTAGAACTGTCCTACAAAATTACAACAATTGGCCTTCAAAGATACCTGGAGACTACAGAAGACTGGATGATGATCTGTGTCAAAGAACATGAAAGTAGTAAGCATCTTTATTTTGTAATAAAGGAAGCCAACAAGTTCAAAATGGAGTTTCAAATGGGTGCAGAAATACAAGTAAAGCAAAATACACCGACTGAAGCTGCAAAATACATAAAAAAGAAAAGCAAAGACAAATGCAACTGACCAGATACAGAAACAAGGGTAAGACAAACTGCTTCATGGTCAATACTCTGCCCGTATCAAACAAGCTGACGCAGACAAGGGTTAAAATCTGAAACTGAAGGTTTTATCCTAGCTTCACAGAACCAATGCTTGTTAACTAGAAATTATCATACTAAAATATTGTGTTAGCCCAAAATGCAGGTTTTGTTATAAATATCCAGAAACAATTGATCAGCTTGTATCATGTTGCAAGGTATTAGCACCTACTGAATATAAAACCCGACATGACAGAGTTGGCCAATATCTGCACTGAAAAATCTGCAAATTCTACAGGAAGGAAACTGAAAGAATTGGCATGAACACCACCCAAACCCAGTTATGGAGATAAGACCTATTTTATGGGACTACACAATACACAGAGACAGAACAATCAAAGCCAGCCGCCAAGGCAGTGTTATTAGAGACCCGCAAACAAAAAAAGTGCCTTCATATTGATGTGGCAGTCCCTGCAGACAGCAATGTATCTTTGAAGAACTTCAAAAAGCTATCAAAATGCAAGGACCTTGAAATTGAAATATCAAAAATGTGGCACATGAGAACATCAACAATTCCTGTTGTAGTTGTAGCCCTCAGATTGGTTGGAAAAGATTCCAGTAGACTAATTGAAGGGATTCCTGGAAACCCATGCCTTAAATACAAAAAGAATTGTTCTCAGGTGTATAGCCAACACCTTACAAAGGGCTTTGTCTATGTAAAATCTGTTTTTTTTTTTTTAATTGGTCAGTGGAAAATGTCATGATGCCATTTCTAACCTTAGATCTCTGGGCGGGACCCAGAACGAAATGTGTACACACCAGAAATCAAAGGAAATAAAATATTAATAGTAATAATAATAATAATAATAATAATAATAAGAAGAAGAAGAAGAAGAAGAAGAGAGTCAAAGTCAAAATGTATTATAAGTACAATATATAATAATAATATTTTAAAGAAAATGTACAAATAAAAAGTTGGTTAAAAAAACTGAAAGGAAGAAATTAGTGATGAAAATGAAAATAAAGTGAAGATCATAAAGAAAGGAATAATAATAGAACTATTGCTACTACTACTACTAATAATAATAATAGTACTAATATTAGTAGCACTACTAATACTGCTACTACTAATAATAAAACTAATACTATTACTCCTACTAATAATAATAATAGTACTACTACTAATAATAATAATACTAATAATAGTACTTATAATATTAGTAGTAGTAGTACTACTACTACTACTAATGATAATACTACTACTAATGATAATACTACTACTACTACTACTAATAATAATAATAATAAGAAGAAGAAGAAGAAGAAGAAGAAGAAGAAGAAAATCAGACAGAAAGAAGAGAAGGGATCATAAGGAGCAGCAAAGAAAGATAAAGAAAGCAAGAATAAACAAAAGAAAGTAAAAGGCATTGTAAAAAAAAGGGGAGAAATAAAGAAAGTTGAGCCTTTTTTAAAAATGATGAAAACAGAAGGAGGAGGAGGAGCGAAAGGAAAGAAGCCAAGTTTAAGAAGAAGAAAATAAGAGAAAAAGAAGAAAAAGCAATGAAAAGAAATGCGAGAGTAAAACAACAGACAGAAAGAAGAAAAGAAAGAAAAAAGTAAGGAAAAAAATAGAAGAAAGAGATAAGCACCCCATTGTTTTAAAGACTTCCTAATGAATCATATCTTTGAGTGGGTTTTAAATATCATAAAGACGAGGATTATGGCAGAAGCAAAGATAATTGCAGAACTCAATGTTCTTTTGTCAAACCAATGAAAGATTGATTAAAAAAGAGATTTCAGTAAATAATTTTACATGTTCAGTGAGACATTTCTTATAAAACCCATAAGATAGATTTGATACTCTTTTCACTTTAGAAAAAAAAGGCCCCATTCAATTGTTCCTATTTGGTTATCATGTATTTCTTTTTAAAGAATAAAAGAAACTCCAAAAAACATACTTGTTCTTAATTAATGTTTGCTGAAAAACAATTGAAATGTAGCTGTTTCGTATATATTTAAATGTCTATTCATATCATCTTCAGAACAATACAATCGGAATTGATTTCCATTGTTTTCTTCATTGATATATGTTCTGGTTGGCAAAAAATGAATACACACACGCTGCTACCCAGAACATGTGAACAAAGTGTAGTATGGACAAAATCTAAAGAAGGATCTGTAATGTTATAGATCCTGACATGGCATCTCAACTTCAGTCAATTTGCCTATAATTGTGACATGGCTTCTTGCTGTCTTTTCTCTAAATAGTCACATGGCAATTGTTCTAATGAGCTCTCCTTCTTGATATGTCGACCACACGAATTTAAGTGTACTACTAGATTGGCAAGTAGGTCTCACTATTTTACTGTTGTAATCATATTCTAATAGTTTCTTCTCTCAAATGTCCCTGACTGTGAAACTGTTTTCTTGCTTCCCTGCCACCATCTTCAAAAATTTGAATTCAATATCAATTGTCATCTACTGTCTTCAGGAATCTTGTCCATTTATTGTCCTTTCTCTTCACTAATATCTTCTCATTCTCTTTCACTGCCAGTAACCGTCCTGGGTATGACAGTAAACTACATCCGCGTCCAGAGTAAGATGATAAACTAGGCTTCTGATCAGGAGGCTTTGAGGAGCGTGGAAGTACCTCTTAATTGCTGGTGTTCCCAGGTCCAACTTGACCCTGGGTGGTAGCACCTGTTAGGGTCCCAGCTATGGGCCAATAGTTAACCCCGAAACTGCGGCAAAAAGCATTATGAAAGTTTAAAAATAGGTTTTAATACCAGAAATACTTTGTAAAAATTATTACCAGAAATAAATTTTTGAAGGAAAAAATTATTACCAGCAATACATTTATGAAAAAAAAAATATTACCAGCACTACATTTTTTAAAATAATATTACCAGCTATATATTTTTGAGGAAAGAAACATTACCAGAAATAGATTTTTGACAAAACAAAATATTATCAGGAAAAAAGTTGTCGGCATTAAATGACCCATTGAGGTTGATATGCCGTAAAAGAAAACAAACCAAACCAAACCAATCCACTGCCAGTAAACCGTTACATCTTAGCAACATTATCACCTTGTTGTTTTTATTTATCATTTCACCCTAAACCAGGCAATAAAGCCACTAGGATACAAGGGGTTACTGAATGTTAGAGAATATGAGAAAAACTACAAAAAGAGAGAACAATAAAAGAATAAGAAGAAGACAGTAAATATCAATTGACATTACATTTACATTTTTGAAAATCATGGTTAACTGGGTTGAAAGAACCTGGAAGACAGTTCCACAAGTGAGAAGTGCGATAGAAGAAACTGTTAGCATAGAACTTATGGTTACATCTAGCCATTTCAATTGTAAAATGACAAGCATAAATTCATAAAGTTTAGTTACCATAGCAAAAACTTCATCAGAACACTCATCATAAAAGTATTTATAAAAAAAGACACAAGGAATCTATATTATGGTTGTGAAAAAGACACTGAAAGGTTTTGAATTCAGTGTTGTTCTTCTCCTTGGCTGGTTAACAACCAAGGTTAAAGAACTCACTCTGCCCTATTATTTAGCCCATAGATAGCAGGAGACAAAGATCAAATTTATACCTTTCCCAAAATTATTTACATATAAATGAATAAGTGAATGCAAGGAACTTAGATATACCCCCTGACAAGTGAATGGAGTGATTGCTGAAGAATCTGTCTACTAAACTCTAGAGTTGGGATGCTGAAGGTAACACTAATCATTTAAGTGACAAAATTTATATTTATATTAATACTCTCTCTCACTTTTATATATATATATATATATATATATATATATATATATATATATATATATATATATATCAGTGACAACTCTTGGGGTTAGGCTTGTAAGGTTCAGCCTGAGTGAATCAAACTTCAAGTATACCTATTTCAAAGCAACAAATATCTTTTGTAGTACATTGTTTTCATTCTTGACTTCAGCGGGATCTAAAATTGTTTTAACTCTGTGACTCAAAATATTGACCAAAGTACATTTTGTTGATATTGTTCATAAGAAAGAAAGAAAGAAAGAAAGAAAGAAAGAAAAAAGACAGAATTTAGGTAAAAAAAGAATGATTAAATTAACATGGCTAGTCAGGCTGCGTAGATCTTAGCCCAGTTGATACTGGAGACATACTTAATAGGCAATGTATTTCTTGCTTTAATTTTATAAATAATATTTTAAAAATCTCTAATGACTTGTATGCTCTACTTTTCAAAGAACACAATTTTATTTCAACTTATTGTTTTAAAATGTGCATTTTAAATAATTTATTCTGTACATATAAGGATTTTTAGTGGAATGTATCTTTTGAGAAAGATCAAATTAAATTTAGTCCAACATAGATTCTTTAAATTCAGTAAAAATCAAAGAAAGTGGTATTCATTAATGGGATGGCTGTGGTGCAAAGTGTGACTGGGGTGGTGTTGAGGAAATATGATATCAGTCAGCAGTACTGATCATAAACATACAATAAATTAAACTAAAAATTCACAGAGAGATACATAAACACACTAACACATAGACATATATACAAACACATACTCTACCATCAGTGACTATAAAAGTTTATAAAACAATAAAAAATGGAAAAGAGGCAATAACCAAACATATCAAAGACTTTGTCCTCACTCTTTTTTCTTACATATCTGAAAAATTTTTTAAATAAGTGTTTATTTTTATAGAATCAGTAAAATTAATATTAAAATACAAAAATGTGTTTTTTTTTTATCTCATGCACAGAGATTTACACAAACTTATATATTTTAGTTAGAGTAAAAGAATTCTTTTAGCATCTAAGTTATACAAATAGTATATTTTGTTAATGATTGTATTGTGCCCAACAAACATTGATGACCTAGGATCACCACTAATATATATATATATATGTGTGTGTGTGTGTGTGTGTGTGTGTGTGTGTGTGTGTGTGTGTGTGTACAAGATGTCCTGGGTATGACTATAAACTACATCCGGCAGCAAGTCTTCTCATCAGGAGACTAGAGGATTTGAGGAGCATGGACCACCTTTTAATTGCTATTGTTCCCAGATCCACTCTGACCCAGGGTGGTAGCACCTGTTAGGGTCCCAGCTATAGGTAAATAGTGCCTTCCAGGGTTGACCAAGCTCTTTAGTGTTATAGAACATGGCTGGTCTAGAAGATGGAAAACTCTTACACGAAATGCCTGAGGTCTATTGTCTGCTTCATCTGTGGCATTTATTTGCATCGACTGAATGTATCAATAGTTTCAAATTGTGGATGGTTCTGCACAAGCCACTTTAATCAAATCACTTGGGTTTTCTGGTTTTCTTGATTCATTCATTCTTATCCATATAGTTCACTTGCAAGGTTCACTGGCGGGAGAGTGACAGATGGTTGATGGCTGTTCTTTTACAGAGCTTTTTTTTTCTTTTGTATAGCTCAGAGTCATAGACTCCATAGAGGTACCATATACACCAGCTAGATGTTTTCCATAAAAGCTATCTGTGTGCCATCTGTGGAGTTAACCTTCAAGATAGGACATCTAACGTAGACCTGTTTAACAGGCATAATATTTGAGGAATCAAGACTTTTCTCATACAGTCTCAGTTACAGTGGACTGGTGATATCTTAAGAATGTCTGATGACATGATACCCAAGATCCTAATGTACAGCCACTTAGATCAGGGCTACAGGAATGTAGGACGCCCATGGCTAAGATACAAAGACAAGCTGAAAAGCAACTTGTCAGCTGCCAGTATACCTCATAACACCCTCGAGCGCTTAGCCTTGGAGCGGGTAGAATGGAGATCAACATGTTTTAGTGGACTCAGCAGTTTTCAATCTGAAAATCTAGTCTGAATTGTCTTCAAGAAGCAAGATCTAAAAGGTCAGCTAATCTAACAGTGATATCATCCCACAATCTTCACTCTTGCTCCATATGCAGCCTCCTTTGTAAATCACTAGCAGGTCTTAAGTGCCACTTAAGACTATCGCACAAAATTTCATAACTGAATCAATTGGTTAAGTTGTCAAATCCTCATACTAATGGCAAGAGTCCATTATATATGCAAGTACAGGATTGGTGTAGACGGAATAAATTCCATAACCAAAAATACTATTTTTAGAAGAGTGCTCAATACAGAATAGAGCAAATATTATAATAGATTCAAATATAATTATAGATTCAGCACCATCACTTGATTAGACACCAAATAAGAGAAGAGAAAATAATGACATAATGAAGATGTTGACATTCCACACTACTACAAACAAAAGGTTAGGAAGGAAACCTCTATTAATACTGGAAAGAGGGATAACAGCTACTGGGCTTGAGAAGAAAAAATAATGGCATAATGAAGATGTTGACATTCCACACTCCTTCAAACAAAAGGTTAGGAAGGAAACCCCTATTAATATTGGAAAGAGGGATAACAGCTACTGGGCTCGAGAAGAGAAAATAATGGCATAATGAAGATGTTGACATTCCACACTCCTTCAAACAAAAGGTTAGGATGGAAACCACCATCAATACTGGAAAGAGGAATAACAGCTACTGGGCTCGAGAAGAGAAAATAATGGCATAATGAAGATGTTGACATTCCACACTCCTTCAAACAAAAGGTTAGGATGGAAACCACCATCAATACTGGAAAGAGGAATAACAGCTACTGGGCTCGAGAAGAGAAAATAATGGCATAATGAAGATGTTGACATTCCACACTCCTTCAAACAAAAGGTTAGGATGGAAACCACCATCAATACTGGAAAGAGCTATAACATCTACTGGGCTTGAGAAGAGAAAATAATGGCATAATGAAGATGTTGACATTCCACACTCCTTCAAACAAAAGGTTAGTATGGAAACCACCATCAATACTGGAAAGAGCTATAACATCTACTGGACTTGAGAAACCTATTTTCCTGAAAAACTGATTTAAGAGAAAGATTTTATAAATTTCAACAATACTGGTTGCTTGCTGAATGAATACCAAGTAATTCTTTATAAGGGAACAGTTAATATTACCATTAACATTACAAACATCATCATTTTCCATTGACATATTATTTATATCTGGCTTTTATTTTCACTTTTAATTTTAAATTATTTGATTTAATTTAATTGTAATTTATTTGCATTGTAATCAATGTAATTTTAAGTTTTTATTTCATTAAAACTTGTACACATTAATGCTGGAACAAAGAAATTTCTATATATTAAAAGACTTCTCATTTTACCTTAAGTTATTGTTTTGATATTGTTCCTTTAATAAAAGGTCCAAGAGATCATCAGGTTAGAGGGTAACTAAATGTGATGTGTGATATGGCAGTAAGAGGAGCAAATAAAAAGTGAAGATTATGGCTTATCGCCCCTTTACAGGTTATTTAAAGCCTGAATTTTCTTTTTAGATTATAAGAATTTATTTTAGCGCTACAAGTCTTACTATTTAATCTAAATTTATGGGGAGAAGATCTGCATTCATCCTTTTCCCAAGGTTATTTTGTGTGTATGGGAATGGGATTAACAAATCCAAGCAACTTTCCAATACATATCCAAGCTTACAGCACCTGTGATTCCCATGCGGTCACCCATGTAGATACTGACCAGGCTCACCATTGCTTAACTTTGGTGATCATACAGGAACCAGTGTTTCAATGTGACTGTAATCCAATATGAAGGATAGATAACAATTAAATTTAAACTTGAAGAGGTTAAGATTGTAGTGATCCAGGAAGAATGTCTCTTCCACAAAGTAGAGGTCATTGGGAAGAATCAGTCTAAAATGGAAATTCCTTCTTACGAATGGAATAAGAAGGTTTCTGTCTATATTTCTGAGATGAGGTATTATGTACATTATTTACATTATTCGGACTTTGTTGCCATATTTATTACGTTTCGGCCGTTAGAATGTCAAACTTAACGCGCCAGTGGTTGGAATGTCAAACTTAACCCTTTATTTTTTTTTACTGGGATAGACTGTTCTAGTTCCACATGCCATGTTTAATCTCCTGTTAATTCCCCTCTCCAAGTTCTCCACTACCTTAACTGGATATTGAACTCACACTCTTTGGGTCCTGTCACTGGATCTAACCAACACCTTTATCCACTGTACCATATGTCCTTGAGGACATCTGTATATGAATTTCTGGGTATTATAAACCTAATGTCAGAAGGCTGAAGCGTACAACGGATGAAACGTTGTAATAAATATGACGACAAAGATGAGGACAATAGTTCAAATAATGTAAATAATGTAAATAAAAAGGTTATCCTTAAAGGTAAGCTCGTTTAGCCTGTCTCTCGTAACTTAGATTCTTTATTTCTGTTGATACACGAGCAGCAGAACATCCTTCACTATGTGTGCCACTTAAAATCTACAAATACCTTAGATCAATGAAGAAGTGACAATGATTTTTTGTTTTCTCCACTTTGCATTCAGCATCTTACGTGTTTACATCACTGAGGCATTGCTTTTTCAATAGCACCCTTTTTGTCTGACATGTATGTATACCATATGCATTTCAACTGTATTGCTTATTTTGTCTTCTTTTTTTATATTCATTTTATCTATTACATTCTTCGCATTTACTTGTATTGTTTTAGCTTATAATTCTCTGTTACATATTGTTAAAATATTTCGACAAGATACACTGCGATATTTTGTTTTTAAGCATTTCATCCCAAGCAAGGTGGGAGTGCCACTAGCACGCAAGGGGTTTACAGAAAGTGAGAGTAAAGAGTAAAAAGGGGTGTTTGAGGAAAGGATAAATAGAAAAGCAGGGATCAGGATCAAGGCATCAGAAGATGTCAATTAACATTACATTTGAATATTTGAAGATTATAGCTATCAGGGAAGCAGATAAGAGGAAGGGAGTTCCACTGTTGGGAAGTGCGAGAGAAGAAGCCGTTGGAATAAAAGAGGTGGTTGCATTTAACTCTTTCAACAGTGAAAGGATGGGATTGAGATGCCAATCTAGTATCACACTTAAATTTATACAGTTTATATATTGGCATCCCAATATGCCTACAGTGAAAGTAGTTTGTCTGAGCAGTTTCCATGAAAATATTTATAGAAAAGACACAGGGAAGCTGTCTCACATCAGTGAGAAAGTGATTGTAGATGCGATATACAGTAAATGATGATTGTACAGATGAAATATCAAACAAATTTTACTTATAGTAGCTTATTTGCTATAAAATATGTCAAGGTTGATGCCCAGTACTGTAATATTTCATTACTGTAGGTAATAATAATATTTTGCTCAGAAGCTGGGTTCATGTTACACAAGCTAAATGAAAAAAATTATTTTTTTCTCAAAAAGATCTGGGATTGTACTATACATGAAGAATGCTTACACACAAGTATATACAGTATTATCCATTGAAAGGATCTCAAAAACAACCAAAGTCTCTTCCTACTATTACTACTAGGCACTTGAAACCAAATGTTATGGTGTAAACACTTAGAATAAGAGCAAAGCAAAAATAATTCATGAGAGATTGCCTACCGAACTGCGAAGGTTAGGACTGGTGATACTACGGAGTGTAGTCAATCATTCATACTTAGAATATTGCTGCCACGTATGGTCTAGTGCCTCTGCTATTTATCTTGAGCTCCTTCATAAGATCCAAAGAAGAATCAGCAATATTACTGGTCCTGATCTGGCAGCACAGCTCCAGTCACTTACCTTCTGCAGTAAGGTAACCTCTCTATGTCTTTTCTATAAATACTTTCATGGTAATTATTTGAATGAGCTCTTCAGTGTGGTACCTAAAGCTTTTGAATTTAAGCACAGCACTAGACTGGACTTGAGATCCCATCAATTTACTGAGTTGAGCTGGCTAGCTGTAGTCATAAATTCTATGCTAACAGTTTCTTTTCTCACACTTCTTGCTTGTGGAACTCCCTTCTGGCTCCATGCTTTTCAGCCAACTTTAATCTACAAAAATGTAAATGCAATGTCAATCATTACCTACTGTTCACCTGATTACTTTCTCATCATTATTGTTTCTGTTCCTAATTCTTCCACACCCTATAAACCCTTGTGTTTTAAAGTCATTATTGCTCGGATTGGGGTGATTCTGTATAAAAGAAAAAAAATTGAATACTTTTCATGGAAATCATGATAGAGCAGCAAGAGGCTTGTGCTTAGATAGCCTGTCTAGTCATGAAGCTTCTGTGACAATTTAAAGTATCATCTCTGAAAGTTGAGTTTTCTTTTTTTTTTACAGTAAGGTTCACTCTGTACAAAGCCCAGAGCCACTCGAGGTAGAAGATTATGTTAAGGGGTAGTTTATATGGATAGGAGTGGAAGATAGCAGTTAACTCTTCTTATAGACAAGCGTATGGTTGCAAGAAGGAAATACGACAACAGTAGAAATAGATTTACATGATTTATTTCAATTGGAACGTGTGGTTTTGGGACAGCTACCTTGTGGTATAGTCCATAGGCTGGCTGAAGATCTGGTTTGATCTCTCATAATAGTTCTCACTGGTTGGCGTAGCGCTGCTGCTGCTGACCATGACAGGTCTCTTCCCTGGCCTCTTGTTGACTGCTCTTGTACTTCCGTGTGACCCCTTTTATGGCGTTTTTTTAAGGCTTAACAGGCTCTAAAAAATGACATGAGTATAATTAGGAGGGAAGCATTTTTATTGGTCGAAAAATAGAAACACTTTAAAATATTATTTTATTTTTCGACTGGAACTCATGCGTCAGGAACATGCGTAAACGAAGATAATGGTCATTTTATGATGGGGCCTTGTCCCGTTCACATCCGGCTCTCGCTCTTGAGTATGTTAGTTTATTTGTCTGTAAATCAGCCAAGATATGTCTTATTTTATTTTATAACACTCTTGACATGAATAGATTAAGATTGCAGTGATTGGGGAAATATCCTTTTAGGAGTCTGTTTCACAGGGCATTGATTCATTGGAAGAATCTGTTTGAGTGGAACTTCTTGCCATGGTTTTCTACAATGTAAGTGGCATGGTAGATCCTAGATGTGAAGGTTAAACCTGGCAGAAGCAAAGAATATAGTTTACCTGAGCACTTTACATGCAAGTGGTGATAGAGCAGTGAGAGCCTTTCCACATTCCACCTGTAAGAGAGAGGTTGGATGGTGGAAAATAATTCTTCTCCAGCAAGGACTCACTGATGCTTTTGAACTCTTTGAAAACTGGAAAGTGAGGTCTGGGCAGCTCCCACCCAAATATGGCTACAGTACTCCATTTGAAGCCCTATCAAGTTCTTATAAAGCTAGAGGATAGCATGAGGAGTCAGGTACTTACTGGTGTGGTACAGGGAGTCGATCATTCTATCTGCATCTTTAGTGATGGATCATATATAAGAGTTCCACTGGAGATTGGGTGTAAGTTTGAGGCCCAATATTCTCTCAAAGCATGGTGACTCCTTGTGGTCACATCCATTTATCGTATTTCAAGATCTGATCAGCAGTGATGGAATGATGGGATATAGTATCAAGACTCTGCTTTCTTTATTCTTTTAATTGGTCTGAAATTAATATATTAATTCATTTCAGAATCTTGAAATACCTCATGACAACTACTGCTACAATTATCAGTTGCCATTCAGAAACAAATAATATGGTATAATAATATCTGAATGAAAGCATAGTACAGTATAACCCGGATATAAGAGAGTTGTTGGGACCGGAGAAGAAGTCTCTTATATCCGGGTTTCTCTTATATCCCGGTTTGGTCTATTTTGTTTAGGTAAGTATGGGAACACTTTGGGACCAGAGATAATCTCTCTTATATCCGGGTCTCTTATATCCGGGTCTCTTATATCCGAGTCTCTTATATCCGGGTTACACTGTAAATCATTGACAGATGAGAGAGCCTTGAGACTTCATGAGGTTTCTGTGACTAGTGTAGTTAAAGCATTGTTCATGAAATTTGAGTTTCCAAAATATGGGATCTGAATTCAAGTCTCCTCAAAAGATACTTCTTTATTCTGATTTCAAACTCTCATTTTATTGTGGAAGATTGGATCATCTTTGGATCTTCTGATTAAAAGGAGAAAAAAATTAAGAAAATCTAAAATTAATAATTCAACAACTTCATATTGGAATCTTGAAAGAAACTGAAGCCTTCAATGACTATTACTACTTTCTTTCTTTTTATGTATCATGTACTTTCAGGGTGTCGGCAATCATGACTCTCCACCACCACCCTATATGCCCTGAAGCTCTCAACATGTTCCTTCCCTCTGCTTCCTCCCCCAGACCATTTACAGTCATCCACCTGCCAGGAATGTCACATGCTGCTTTCCCTTGTCTCTCTTTCCCTCTGTTTGACCCATGAGTATCAGATTCTCCAGGCCATCCTTCCTCATTATGTGTCCCAAAAACTTCAGCTTCCTCTTCCTGATGTTAAGCATGAGCTTCCTCCTTGTCAGCATTCTCTCCAAGACCTCATCGTTGCTCACATGCTCAGTCCACGAAATCCTCAGTATTCTTCTGTAGAACCACATCTCCGTCACCTTGAGTCTCTTTTTCATCTTTGAGGAAATCGTCCAGTATTCACTGCCGTACCATACTGAAAACATTCAGTTCTTGATAATGACTGAGACAATCAAAAATACGAATCCAAAATCATGAACTTTAGACAGTTTTACAATGATGTTCAGTTTATCAACAATATTGATTTAGATGTACAACTTATTCGAAAACTGGAAACAAGAAAAATATCCACATAACTGGATGTAGGGGATCATGGCTCTACACATCCTATTCCTTGCATCTCTCAACAAGTTCCTTCCCTCTGCTTCCTTCCCCAGACCATGTTCTGTCATCCACTTGCTTAAGTCTGCCAGGTATGTCAAGCATTGTTTTCCCTTCTCTCTCATTTTCCCTCTATTTGACTCATGAGTATCAGATTCTCCAGACCCTCCTTCCTCATGATGTGCCCGGGGAACTTCAGCTGCCTATTTCTGATGTTAAGAATAAGCCTCCTACTTGTTTGCATTCTCTCTAAGACCTCATTGTTGCTCACACGCTCGGTCCATAATATCCTTAGCATCCTTCTGTAGAACCACATCTCCCTCGCCTCGAGTCTCTTCTTCATCTTTGAGGAAATCGTCCAACATTTGCTGCCATGAAGAAGGACAAATGTCACATAACAGTTCAGTATTCTTTTCTTTGTTACCAAAGAAATCCTTCTGTCTTGCAATACTCTGCTCAGCTTTTGGAATGTGTCTTTGGCCATCCCAATATGCCTACAAATCTCTGTCAAGAAGCCTTCCAGATATTTAAACTTGATTCTAGTGTTCCTGACCTTCAAATCACATTTCAGGCTCATCCTCTTACTGATGACCATGCACTCTGTTTTCTTGTAGTTTAGGCTTAGTCCTTTCTTTTCACTCACTGTCACTAATAAAAAAAAAAACTGTAAAGGAAACATAGCAAAACTTTAACAGATGAGAGAACCATGCTTGTCTATGAAGCTTCTATTACCCACTTGGTTAAAGCACTGACTCTGAAAGATCAGATTCCAAGATATGATATCTAGATTCAAGTCCACACAGAACTTAATGCTTTAAAATGATTTTACACTCCTTGTTTTAAAAGTGGTCACAGAGGGAATTTTCAAAGAAATAGTGATAAAAAGCAAAAAAGATGTGAAGAAAATTAGTCAAAACCTGAAAATAGTTCATTGAATATATTTTAATGCTTATAGTTTTCATTTGTTTAATTATTATTTATTCATTATTTTATTCTTGCATTCCTTTTGTTGTAATATAATGACTATATTTTTCTCGGCAAGCAACTTTCGTCCTTTTTTCATTTCCTTTTATAATTGATATTTCTCTTCTATTAAGTCATTCATTCTTTGACTAAAGTACTTGTCTCTTTTGTTAAACTATTAATTACTATGGCTCCTTCCCAAATTCTTTGTTCTTTTCTACCATCACGCTTGCATTCCAGACTGTGTTCATTCATTATACCCTTTTTTTAGTACTATTAATTAGAACTGTTTTTTTTTTCATTCTTTTCTACTTTTACTTTCACTTTATAATTCATTGATTCATTTCTTTTGTTGTACTATTAATTAATCTAGTTTCAGTTCTGACAAGCTTTTCCTATGGATTCAGATTTTGGGGATGTATCAATTGAAATAGATAAAAATCTTTACAAGCCTAAATCATTTCTTAACGAAGGAAAGAAAGAAAGTACTTATGGAAAAAAAAATGTGCTCAACTAGTTCTTTTTATTTCCTCTTGATATTTCCCTTTTTGCTTTCACTTTCACTTTATCGTTCACTTTTAGTTTTACTTTCACATTAAAGTTCATTTTCATTCATTTACTCAACTTTATCTTTTACTTTTGTTTTGTTATTCTCAGCCCGGGCAGTCAAACAACAGAAGCAGCACTAAAGGAAAATAAAGGAAACCATTTTGAAAGCATTGCAATCAATTCAAATTAAATTGACTCTACATAATTGACTCTCAATCTGACACAGTATTGTGCATATTGTTTGTTTTGAAAGTAATATGCATGCTGAGAAACTGTTCTCTTATAAGTAACAAGCAACTTGTTTTGTTTTTTTCACAAATACTTATTTGAACTGTCTCATTGTAAGAAATTGTGCCCGGTATGCAAAAGAATACACTTAATTTTAAATATATTTGTCTTCTTTAATACAAAGAGAAGCTCAAGACTGACTTAGAATAATCGAAACATTTGTTATTTGTAAGTGGTGCCAATTAGTATGAACCTTAGTTCCATTCTATTTCCATACATCTCTTCTTGTATGTACTGTGTACTTTCAGAATGTAGATGATTATGTCTCTCCACAATTTCCTGTCCGTTCTAGTTCTTAATAAATTTTCTCTTTCTGTTATTTCTCCTAAACGCCATCTATTTGCTCAAGATCACTAAGTAGATTGTGCATTGTTTTCCTCTTGGATTCAAATGTTCCTTTGAGTATCAGATTCTGCAAGCCTTCTTTCCACATTATGTGCCTTAGAAACCTCAACCCTCTCTTTTAAGTATAAGTTTCCTTTTAGTTTTCATTTTCTCTAAAACTTTATGGTTACTCACATATTCAGCCCATGGTATCCTCAGCATCTTTCTGTAGAACTAAATTTTGTTGCTTCAAGTCTCTTCTTCATCTGTGAGAAGATTGTCCAGCATTCACTGCCATATAGGATGACTGATATTACATAATAGTTCTGTACATTTTTATTTGGTTCTGTTGCTTCAAGTCTCTTCTTCGTCTGTGAAAAGGTTGTCCAGCATTCACTGCCATATAGGACGACTGATATTACATACCAGTTCAGTACACTTTTCTTTGTTTCTGTTGCTTCATGTCTCTTTTTCATCTGTGAGGAGATGGTCTAGCATTCATTGCCATATAAGAGGACTGATATTACATAACAGTTCAGTACTCTTTTCTTTGTTTCTATTAAAATTTTTCTGTTTCTTAATACTCTGCTTAGCTTTTTGAATGCATCTTTCACTATCCCACTGCACCTTCAGGTTTCAGTGTTGCCCTTTCCATCGTCTGTTAAAACTTTCCAGATATTTAAATTTTTATGCTTTTTTGATTTTGGTATCTCCAATTTATAATTTGCATTTTGGGCTCCATCTTTTAACTTTGCTGTATATTTAATAAATCTCTTTTTAATACTGTATAAATACAAGCAGTGAAAACTAAGCTCTCATAGATGCTCTTTTACATCTCATAAATTTTTGGAAATGAATGCATATCAAAAAAGTGCAAAAGTAGGTATACAGTAAGTTTTTTTACCAGTTTTATAATAGATGTTCTCGGATTCATTTAATACTAGAATTTATTTCATTCATTAAAATCATTTTTAATATTTTTTATTTTCTTAATTTTTATTATAATACATTTAATATAGTTTTTATTTTTTAATAAATAATATTAAATGATTTGCAGGTAAAAAGCAGTGTATGAATGACAGGGCCAACAGTTTGAACATTTGAGGGATTGAAATGTTTATCATTGATATATTTATTACCAAGATGTTTGCATAATCAATGCAATACGTTTGCTTGTCACTGTACTGCTAGCTGTGTCTGTCACTTCCTCTTTAGTACCGTCAGGATTTGATTATTCTCAATTTAAAGTTAAAAATGAATGACAAGGCTTAAGAGCTACTAAAGATAATTAGTGAATAAGGTTGTTGTAAAAATATAAAGGAAAGGATTGATTTAGTGATTGATTTGTTTTTTATGGTTTACCAACCTTTTGCAGGTTATTTAAAGAAAATATTTTTAGATTATAAGAATCTTTTCAAGATAATGATCTACTGACACAAGTTCTACTAATTAACCAATATCTGGGGTAGAAGAGCTGGATTCATGCATTTCTTGAGGGTATTTGCATGTAAGTGAATATAATGAACTCAACTAGAATTGGAACTCTGCTCTCTGATTTCCAATTCTGACTAGACTACCCACATATGCTTATACCAACTGGTATTCCTAAGTTGTCACCCATCTAGGTACTGACTTGACTTGATGTTGCTCAACTTGGGCAACCAGAGTTTCAATGTGATATGACTAGGAAGAGGTGTATCTAATGGTGTTATGTCAGATTGATCCTAGATTTGATGAGGTTAAGATCATAAGGATCAAGCAAACTACCCCTCAGGATTTTGTTCTGAGGAAGAAGCAGTTTTCATGGAACTTCCTCTTTATGAATTAAATATGAAGAGAATGATTGAACTGTGTGTATTTGGAAAAGCAGGTCCTAGCTGTGAGGGTACAACTAAGGAATGTAACTCATCAGTAGAGTAGCAAGAGGTGAGTAACGTTTCCACTTTGGGGAAGGACTCACAGGTTGGAAAATAACCCACAAATATTTTAAACTTTAGCTAGGCTGGAAAGTGATGATTAGGCAGTTCTAGTCTAGACATGAAAACAATACTCCATATTTGGTCTGATCTGATTTTTGTAAAGATAGAGCCTGGCAGAAGGAGTTTGGTACTTTCTAGAGCGGTACAACCCTACATGCAAGCCACTAGTGGGCTACTGGCATGTCGCCAATAGCAACGCTACCAGTCCTCTGAGGGCAGTCACTGGCAGGCCACCGGTGGGCCTCTAGAAGCCTGCCAGTGGTAACATATCTGAGATGAACACACCAATGTATCTAACAGTGGGACGACAGTGGTAAACATTTGCAGCATGTCACCCAGTGGTAGATTAGTGGTTTGTGTGTAGGGAAGCAACCAACCATTTTACCAGGTGTTTTAGCATATCAGTTCCCCTTGTCTGGTGAGAGTTTGAGTCTCAATAGTTGATCCAGGCAAGGAGTTTCATTGAGAGTACAAGCACTCATCATGACAGGAGAAAACTCATGCTCTTGTCTGTAATGAAAAAATGTTATTAGCTTGTTCTTGGAGGTATTGAATATCCCCCACTGGACAGTTAGAGAAATAGAGAAATAGTATATAGAGAGAAGTTTAGAGAGAGAGAGAGAGAAAGAAAGAGATAAGGTTTTAAAGGAGAGTGCAAATGCCTTATTTTAATTTGAATTCTTTCTATATTTCTTTATATATTTTGTTTTTATATTTTACTTTATTTGTTCTTTTTTTTTATTGGGATTAACTACCATATCTTTAAAGAAGTTGTTCACCATTTACAGTGATATAAGATATAGGATGATATACTGATATAGGATTATGGTGAACGGCCCCGTAGAAGCAAGTGAGCCAGAGTGGCTTGCATCTGGTGTATAGGAAAATAAGAGTTTTACCTTAACGTGCGGCACATGACATCAGCAAGTTTGCTTCGTGAAAATGTCATTACTCTCCCGTCCAGCCATTCTAGCAGTATGTGCAATGATGAGGGTTTTTTGTACCGTTTGGCATGCTTCCACCAATAGCAAGTCGTGTGCTGATTGGTCAAACTGGAGGAGGCAATTTGCCTGTGTAACCAAGAATAACAGTGAAGAACGCTGATTGGCTGGTGAATTGCAGTGTTGGCCTGATAAAAGAGTGCCGGAGCCGTGAAAAGGGGGATAGAAATGACGGCTATATGTAATGATGTGTTCAGAAAGCGAGTACAGGGAAGTGAACCAGCAATATTTTGATTTGTACAAGTGACGTGGCAGCAATACAGACTTATTTAAACTACAAGGATATAGGATGATATAGTGATATAGGATGATATAGTGATATAGTGATATAGGATGATAGCGATATAGGATGATATAGTGATATAGTGATATAGGATGATAGCGATATAGGATGATATAGTGATATAGTGATATAGGATGATATAGTGATACAGGATGATATAGTGATATAGAATGATAGTGATATAGCATGATATAGTGATATAGGATGATATAGTGATATAGAATGATATAGTGATATATTGATATTGGATGATATAGTGATATGGGATGGATACAGGATGATATAGTGATATAGTGATATAGGATGATAGCGATATAGGATGATATAGTGATATAGTGATATAGGATGATATAGTGATATAGGATGATAGCGATATAGGATGATATAGTGATATAGCGATATAGGATGATATAGTGATATAGTGATACAGGATGATATAGTGATATAGAATGATAGTGATATAGCATGATATAGTGATATAGGATGATATAGTGATATGGGATGGATACAGGATGATATAGTGATATAGGATGATATAGTGATATAGTGGTATAGGATGATATAGTGATATAGGATGATGTAGTGTTATAGTGATATAGAATAATATAGTGATATAGTGATATAGGATGATATAGTGATATAGGATGATATAGGATGATAAATATGACAATGTTTCAAAAATATTTTCTTTGTCTCTACATGAATTTTCCTATCTTAATACTTTGTTCAGTTTTTGGATGGCATTTTAAACTTTCTGGTATCAAGAAAGTCAATAAAAAGAATGGTTTCTTCTTCATCTCTAAGGATATTCTTCACCATGTACTGCTATATATTATGTGGCACTTCATTGGTAACATTGTAACAACAAAGTCAATAAAATGAATGGCTTCAACCATTCAAACAACTCATAGAATGTCTTTTCAAATCAATAGTACGTATCATGATATAATAAATTATTGTAGTGTTCATGGAGAAAAAGCTAATGATTCTGTTTAAATGTCTTTTTTACATATTTTAACAAATTTGGATGTATTTGCCTGCAAAAGAAGGGAATGCCAAAAGGACAGTTTTTCCCTTGACACCACTATTATTTTCCATACTTGGCAATGTTTTTGTTTCAAAAGCAATGATTAGAATTGTAATAAAGCCTAATCATATGATGAAAGTGAATTTATACATGTAGCAATTTATAAGGAAATAAATAGGAAAACAATTCTTTATTCATAAATTTATAAACATTCACTAAATTATTAAAATTTATTGCACCAACTATAAGGAATTCCTTATTATTTACCATTTATAACATTTGAAGCAGTTGGTAATTAGCTAGTGTTTTGCCAACCATTCCAATAAAATGAATCAACTGAAGGATTCAAACAACTCAAAGAGTGTCTTTTCAAATCAATAGTACGTATAATGATATAATGAACTCTTGTAGGTTTTAAACAAGTGTTCATGGAGAAAAAGCTAATGATTCTGATTAAATGTCTTCTTTAAAACAAAAATAAAAAAATGTGTGGAGAAGATGAGGATATAAGGTTGTGAGGTGCTGACAGGACTACATTTGAAAATGACATATCTAAGCAAAAGGCATTGTGAAATGAGATATGAAATGACACACACAGATGCAATATTAAATGTGTCGTGAAATAAGATATGGAATTAGTTGTGGGGGCAGGATAAACAAATATTTTCCTTTTCAAGAAATTGTAAAAAGAAAATACCCCCACCCAAAAAAAACTCCAGCAAAATGCCACTAATTTATAAACCATTACTTTCTCCACCCTAACTCATTCTAAGGGACTTACTTGACACCCCCCCCCAATCCTACCATACCTTAAAACCCCAACTCATGAACACAGGATTATCCAGGCATGCCCTAGCAGTTTTAAATCACTCAACCATAATGGCTGACATCATAATGCAAGCAAATGGCTCACCCTGAGTGACAGGCATTATAATTACTCTATAGTTTTATTTTTGGTGAATTATTATTTCATTTTAATAGGACCACTGTGGATTACTTCCATTTGTGTATTGAAGCAAACGTGAAGAGCTTCCATCTTTAATGTGGACAAGTCTTGTTTTGTTCTCTTGCTCATCTGGATGTTGTATTTATTTTCCATATGAAAATAAACTCATGCAGGGGCGGATCCAGGGTGGGATGCATAGAGGGTGCACGGCCCACTAAAATTTCTGAGAAATTGAATGAGGTGCTCAGTGCGTGAAGACAAATTTAACGTGCTTGTTCTTTTGCACATTAACAAAAACATTCAGTTAGACGATGACAAAATTAGGAATTTCTAAGACACAAATAAGAATCAACAAAAATTGAATTTAGTAAATCCTATTTCATGAACGTTATATAATCACACAATGAATCTAAAAGTTTGAATTTACAATTTTACATATCAAATAAATAAAAGAAAATGCAAATTTAAATTATATATATATACATACATACATATGGTGGTTAGTGTTAAAAAGTCAGCAAATATTTTTACCAATCAATTGGTCATTGTTATTAGAATCTGGAGATTGTATAATCAGAAGGATGTTTAGCCAGAATAGGATGCTTTTAAAACCCTCACCAGAAGGGAGAGCTAAGCAGAAATAAAAAAAAACAAAACATGTTCAGCAGGCATTCAAGGACGATCTGTGGGGTGGGGTGCATGCCCACACCCTCCTAAGATTTCTGAGAAAATATTTTTTGATGCAAAGTAGATATGGTGGCATGGAAGCAACTAAATTTAAGCCAACATTTTACAAGTGTCTCCGTCTATCTCTCTTCAGTGATTCAGTAATCTACCTCTTCTTCCTCTACCGCTCTCCATCCTCTGAAAACTGCAGTGTATTTGATAGCATTTCTGACAATATAGACAAGGCTATTTCTCTTCATCCATTTGCACATATATTCGTGTTTGGTGACTTTAATGCCCACCATACCAAGTGGCTTAAAAACTCTATAACTGACTTTGCTTGCATACAAACCCTTAACTTCCCAATTGCTCAATCCCTCACACAAATGGTTGATTTTCCCTCATGTTTCCCAAATAACCAGGATGGTAAGGCTTCCCTTCTCAAACTCTGTTTCACCTCCATCCCCGAGTCTTGACATGACATGCAGCTTTGCCCTCTTGGCAGTTCTCATCATGCTGTAGTCAACATCTACTTCAATTCAACCCCCAGCAAAGAACCTCCTACCAACAGAACATCTTTCTGTTATCAGCAAGCAGACTGGGACTTCTGTGATTTACTTCATGATGTCCCCTGGAATGTGGTCTTTAATCTCCCAATTTAAAAATGTGCTTCTGAGGTCTCCTTCTGGGTAAAAGCTGGAATCGAAATATAAGGTTAAATTGCTCTCTGTTGCTTGCACAGCTGCCATTGTCAATAAGAATCACTTCTTCTGTCTGTACCATAGCAATATGTCAGATTACAACAGATGTCTCTTTGTTTCAGCCCATAATGACTGCACACATGTCCCTGATGAAGCAATGTCACTATTTTCTGAAACAATGTATTGCATCTCGTAAATTCCGTTCCAAAGATTATGAGCATCTCTGCAAGAGTGTACTAAATAACAGCAAACCCACAATACCTCCTTTACTCAACCAATTTGAGGTCCTGACCTCCTCAGCTGGTAAGGCTGAGTGTTTTGCTTGGAAATTCTCATCCAATTCAATGCTTGACTCATCCGGTGTACCCACACCTGATTTTACCCGTAAAACTGGGGCTATATTGAGTTGCACATAACCCCATCAATGGTATTGGGCATCATCTCTAAATTAGACTCCTATAAGGTTAGTGGTAAGGATGGGATACCAGCTGTTGTCCTGTAAAAATGTGCTCCTGAACTGGCTCCTGTCCTCTCCAAACTATATATCTACTGCCTCAATGACACCTGCTTTCTAGCCTGTTGGAAGTCTTCATCTGTTGTACCTGTCTTTAAGAAATCCCTTCTGACCCGTCTAACTACCAGCCTATTAGTCTCCTACCACTCTTTGGCAAAGTCTTTGAAGCTTTAATCAATGCTGAAGTGGTTAAGCACCTTACATCCCATGATCTGCTCTCCGACAAACAATATGGTTTCTGCTTTGCCCAATCAACCACTGATGTACTCACAGCCATAACTGAATTTGTTTACCAAGCACTTCACAATAACGGAGAAGCTTGTGCCATGGCTCTAGATATCTTTAAAGCATTTGATAGGGTTTGGCATGCAGGCCTTCTTCATAAGCTTCATGGATACAGAATTATAGGACAATTATTTGACTTATTACAATCATACCTGTCAAAAAATGTAATGAAGGTTATCCTCCTCCAGTTCCTTTCTTGTGAACATATATGTTATCCAGGGTGCTATCCTGGATCCAACAGTTTCTGATCTTCATTAATGATCTCCCCAATGTCATCAGTTCCCAAGTAGGCACCTGTGCAGATGACACTACTGTTTACTCCTGCCTTGATAGCAAATCCAGCATCGCTGACAAAACTATCCTGGCCATTGGTCTCAAAAAGGACCTCCAATCTGATGTTGACTGGAGCAAGAAATGGCTGGTTAACTTTAATACCTCAAAAACAAAACTGCTCTCTTTTACCCACCATGGAGAACCCTCCCTACCTCCCATTAGAATGTCTGATGCACAGCTCTATGAGTGCACCTCTCTGCGACTGCATGGTCTCACACTGTCCACTGACCTGAGATAGAACAAATACATTGAATCAATGGCTTCATCTACCACAAGGAATGTTTGTTGTCTGTGTCATGCCAGAAAGTTTTTCTCACCCAAGTCCATCCTTCAAATCTATAAATCAACCATTCACTTTTACATGGAATACTGCTGCCATACATGGTCTGGATCCCCAGTTGTTCTTCTTAAGGTTCTCAACAAAATCCAGAAACGAATATGCAATATGATTGGTCCTGATCTTGTTTACAGTCACTCTTTCACAGATGTGCAATCGCCTCTTTCTGTCTTTTCTACAAATACTTTCATGGTAACTGCTCCAACGAGCTACTTTTGCCGGTTACCAAACTGCATGAATTTAAATGTGTTACTAGGTTGGCATCTCAATCTCACCCCATCACTGTCAAAACAGTTAAATATAGCCATCTCTTCTACTCCAATAGCTTCATGTCTCACACTTCATGTCTATGGAACTCCCTTCCTCTTACTTGCTCGCCTGATAGCTATAATCTCCAACTATTCAAATGCAATGTCAACTGACATCTCCAGATGCCTTGATCTGTTCCCCGTCCTTCTCTTCACCCTTTCCTCTATCACACCTCTTTACACTTGCTCTGTAACTACCTGCATGCTAGTGGGATCACTGCCTTGCCTGGGGTGAAATGCTTAAAAGAAAAAATAAACATCACAATAAATTTGAATCTAATTTTACGCAATGATTCCAATCTTATTGATATCAATAAATCAAAAGTTATAGTTAGACTATGATAAAATTGTGAACTTCTATACAAATAAGAATCCACAAAAAAAGCTTGAATTTACAGTTTTATACAGCAAATGAATAAAAGAAAATGCAAATTTAAATTTTTATACATACATACATATACATATATATATATATATATATATATATATATATATATATATATATATATAATTAAAAAACCTAACGAGCCAGAACTTATCTACCTAGTATTCACCTAAGGGATCATCAGGATAACTCTGTCTGCTGAAGGTTGGCCCAAACAACATTTTATTAAAAAAACAGCCACCAGAAAGAGTAAAAAATTAGTATAAAAACAAAAACAAAACAAAGGAAAACAAAGTAATTGGTAAAATAGCTAACAAAAAAGAAAAAAATGTTTAGTTTTTGTTCTACTTAGTGTATTGAGCACATTTATATTTTAACTTAAGTTACTCTGCTGGTTTTTATTTTTTTCTTTTGGCTCGTCATTGCGGTGCTGATTGATTATTTTCAAGCAGTATGGATGTTTTTAGTCTTTTCTTATTTTCTTGAATTTTAAATCCCTGATATTAGTTTGTTTAATATCTTTTATTTAAAAATTGTATTATCAGAGTTTTTTCAGACTGCCCGATTATAGGTAATAAAATAAAAAATAAATTATATATATATATATATATATATATATATATATATATATTTTAATAGAAATCTTACAAGTATAAGATTACAAGGTTTTCCGAGCGAGTATAGTTTCTTATACTTGTAAGATTTCTATTAAGAATAATCTAGCTCTAGGCTACCCTATTGAGCATTATTTAAAGTCAACTAATATGGAACATGTAAATATAGGATATTCACTGAAGAACATACCCGTACCTACATCAGTTATATGGAGCCAGCCTTCCTGACGATCCACTTAGGTGAAACCTTGGTAGGTTTGTCTGGCTCTCTAGGTTTAACCATATATATATATATATATATATATATATATATATATATATATATATATGGTCTCTGTGCAGCAAAGCCTGTACATTTTAAACTCAAAGTAAACTCACTGTCAACTCCTGAGTAATATGGTAATCTCACAGTTTTATTAATAGTAAGTAAATCCTCTGAGAAATGTATCATAAATACCTTATTGGATGGATTCATTAAAATCTGTCTTTACAAATTGAAGAGAAATTAAACATAGAACTGGTTATGCTAGTCTTTTTTTTTTATCCAACATGCAACAGAAACAAAAATATAAACCTGAGAACTTAAGTAATTTTCTTAAATAGCCTCATCAAATATAAATGCTGATATAGACGTCATACATGGTGTTCAACCATTTGCATTTGTATACAAGCATTTTCTCAGATCAATGGCGCAAAATAGCTTCAAATGAGTTAATCCTATAAAAGAAGATCCATTATATCATACAGATATTATATTATTATCTTATAGACTGGTACTACAAAATCACAAAGAACTTTATAAAATAATAAAAACTATATCACTTGAAGATTTCCAACAGTTGGTTAGTTGATTTTCTTTAGTGTCATATTGATGTAATGGAATAACCTGTCACCCCCATGAGTGACTACACGATAGGTAGTAACTACCTATAAATATTTGTAAGTCAATGTATTACAGAGTCTAGCTGCAACCTGTTCCAGCTAGACAGTCAAACTATCTGCCTTTGGGCAGAGAGGAACCTAGATAAGGCTCCGCCGCAGGGCAGAGTTTTGTTCAGGGAGGTAGACTGCCCCTGAACCCGTTTATACAGGTTTGAAAAGGAATATTTTTGGCCGAGCCTATGGGCTCAGAGAACCCACATAAAACTGGCCTTGTACCACATGCAACCCTCGTGGGGGTGGGTAGCTAAATATACTAGCTGGGATCTGTTGAGTACGACTCAGACTTATGCAAGACCTTCCAATAGTAGCACTCACTACTGGATTGACTTGTGACGACCTTGTACATAACTGTTACCTTTATTCTTATTGTACTGGTTTGTTACAATAAACCTTTATTTTATCCACCTTGTTTTTCAAGTATATATTCCTATTAGCACAGAATATAACACATATCAACCACTATGGATTATTTAATGCTGATTTCTAAATATTGTTAACACAATTTTATGGCTTCAACTAAATATATACCCTCAATATATATATATATATATATATATATGCAACTGTATACCCTCAATTAGAGATAAAATTTATTGTTGGTAATTTTACTATAAATAGGTATTGTTGGTAATCTTACTATAAATAGGTATTGATGGTATTATCACTACAAATATGAATTGTTGATAATTTTTTTATATAAAATGTATTGCTGGTATTTTTACTATAAAAATCTATTTCTATACTTTTATAGTTTTTTGTTTGAGGGGTTCACTATTTGCCCATAGCTACGACCCTAAAAGGTGCTGCCACCCCAAATTCCATGAGTGGCAACAGCTAAAATGAATAGCATTGGTGATGATGATGATTAAATTATCATGGCAAAAATTTCTGGCAATGATGACAATGATGAGGATGTTGATGATGTTAATGAACACGACAATGAACAGATCCAAGCAGAGATTCCTTCACATTGTTGCAAGAAGAAGATCAAATGTTCTAAGAAAGACCTGGAACCACATACCTTTGATTTTGTTTTACATATGGAAAATTTAGTCCTGTATTCTCAACAGATATTATAACATTACAAAGGATAGCAAACTTGGATCTATGTGCCTGCAAAAAAATGGAATGTCAAAAGGACAGTTTTTTTCCCTTGATACCACTATTATTTTAACTAGTTTCCATCCTTAGCAAAGTTTTTGTTTAAAAAGCAATGATTAGAATTGTAATAAAACCTAAACACCTAATGAAATTGAACTTATACATATTTTTTCTTCTTGAGAATTGGCACCAAAAATATTAAACACTATTTATTTATTAAATTATTTAGAAGAATAATTTTAAATTTACAACATTTTAAAAACTAATACAATTAAAACTAATGCAATGCAATATTATCATGTACCAATTTATAAAGAAATAAATATGAAAAAAATTTATTCATAAAATTATAAAAATTTACTAAATTATTAAAATTTATTGAACCAACTATAAGGAAATCCTTATTATTTACCATTTTATAATATTTCAAGCAGTTGGTAATTAGTCAGTTTTTTGCCAACCACTCCAATAAATAATATAATAAATAAATAGTGTAAATAAAAAAGCTAATAAATAAACATTTTATTATTTTTGTTGTCAATTCTCAAGACCAAATAAAATCACTTTCATAGGTTTAGGTTTTATTACAATTGTAATCATTGCTTTCTAAAATATTAAACATTGTTGAGGTGTGAAAATAGTTAAAATAATAGCAGTATCAAGGGAAAAACTGTTCTTTTGAAGGTCCAAGTTTCCCAAACTGACATTTTTAGAATATTATTTGAAGAACAAAGAATTGACTAAGTTAGATCAATGCGATTTATTTAGTTTAGTGACTTTTAACAATTATTTCATGCTTTATCATTTATTCCTGAGATGTTTGTATTTCTCTGGCACTACAAGATTTATTTTAGATGTTTGCCCACATTATCCAATGAGGAATGGCAGCATTGCATTAGAACCGTTTTCGGCACAACATTCTCCAGATTTCAAAGACTTTACATTTGTGATTCATCCAAAAGTTCCATTTGGCTAACCATGTACAATAATGCTTGTCAAAAAGTTAATGTTCTTGTTGATGAAAACACCTGAGACTTGGAATCAATATTGGCTGTTCGGATTAAAGATGGTTCTTGTATGATTAGAAAAATGGGAGAAAGACAAGAGATGCATTATTCTGGTGAAAAGTAGATCCAGTATGAAGAAGAAGGAAGAATGGGGGGAAAAAAGAGGAAAAGAAAGAATAGAAAAAGGGTAGAAGGAATAAGGTAAAGAAAGAAAGGAAGGAGGAGAGAAAAAGAAATGGTGAAATGGCTGAGTGGAAGAAAGAAAGAAAGAAAGAAAGAAAGAAAGAAAGAAAAAAGAAAGAAAGAAAGAAAAAGTTGAATAAAAGAAAAGAAGAAATAAAGAAAAACGAGGGAACAAATAGAGGAAAGAAAGAAAGAATGAATGGAAGAAAAAAGGAAAGGGAGATGACATGAGAAAGAAAGAAAGAAAGAAAGAAAGAAAGAAAGAAAGAAAGAAAGAAAGAAAGAAAGAAAGAAAGAACAAAAAATAGAGAAAGAAATGAAGGAAAGAAAAAATGGTGAAATGGCTGAGTGGAAGAAAGAAAGAGAGAAGGAAGGAAAGAAAGAAGGAAAGAAAGAAAGGATAAGTTGAAGGCAAAGAAAAGTGGAAAAGAAATAAATAATAATATATGAAAGCAAGCAAGATAAAAACAAAGAAAGTTGTGAAGGAAAAGTGAGAAATAAGAGAAATGTCTGTAGAAAAAGAAAGTTATAAGAAAGCACCAAAAGGAAAAAAAAAAGAAAAGGAACAATGAATGCCAATCTCAATATTCAACAAGAATCAGTGATGAACAATGTTCTATTTCAGAATTTCCTGGGAAATCTTTTTTAAGGAATTCCTCTTACCCATTTCTTCAGACAGATCTATTTTGATTTACCAACCAGCAACATATGAACTACAACTGTTGTTTTCTCCAATAATGACATTGAATGGAAGCAAAATAAAACAAATATTCTACTAATACAACCAAAACCTTTCTGGCAAAAAAAACCATTACAAGAAACTGTACATAATATAGATTCAAAACAAATGAGGACTACAAAAATACTTATCATATTTGATAGCATTTTTTATCACTAGATACGTTATATTTAATGTACACACATGTTTGACTAGCCATCTCTTTTTTTTTTAATCAACCAGCATGGATTTTTTGAAAGTCTTTAATAAAGAAAATATGCCCTTTGGCAGGATTGAAACCTACATTGCCCTTTATTTAAAAGAAACCACCATATAGTCCAGCATTCTTTAAGACAAATTCAGCTACACGGTACTTCATGGCAGAGTAAAAGGTTGAATTACCATTACAAAGGAAAGCATATCTCTCATTAAGATCTTTCAAAACACTAACATTGCTAACATTACCTCTATGGTACCTAGATTTATGAATTTAAGCACAGTACTAGATTGTCAGAAAGGTCTCATCATTTTATAGATGGAATGGTTAGATGGTTCTAGACTAAGAGTTTCTTTGAACTTCTTGCTTGTGGAACTCTCTTCTAGCTTCTTGCTTTCCAGTCAACTTTGATCTTCAAAAATTTAAATGCAATGTTAATTATTATCTTCTGTCTTCTTAAATTTTGTTTTTTTATTGTTTTCTGTTGTTTATAATGTTTTTGCTTATATCCTCTCACACTTAGTAACCTCTTGCAATCTTAGTAGCTTTATTGCCTTGCTTGGGGTGAAATGATTAACAAAATATTTTTATATAGGAAACAAAGAAATTTTAAAGAAAATAATTTTTTGTCAATTTTCCAGTATTTCTTATTACATATACATATATCAAATATGTGGTACAGTTCAATTTATATTACATGAATCATTCATACACTAATCTGTTTTTTGTATGAATGATTCATGTAATATATATATATATGTATATTCCCAAAAAAATTTTGCTTGAAGATAGAACAGAGCTTAGTACTTTAATTCAATTTAATTCAAATAATTATATTGAAGTTTTCAGCTCTTCTTTTGAAACATGAGAACTCTTATGTAGTGTTGGAATCATATTTTTAAATAAATAATTATATTTATGCTCTACTTTTGTATCAAGCACTATTTTCTAAAAATAACAAAAATACTAAAGAACTTTTGATTATTTACCTAACCAGTTCTTTTTTCGTATTTTCTATATATTTTACACACACACACACACACACATATATATATATATATATATATATATATATATATATATATATATATATATATATATATATATGGCTGATATTCATGTTTGAGTAGACATCTCTGTTTTTAAACTGCATATTTTCCATCTCCTGGTTTGTTTTTTTGATAGAATTTAAAAAAGAACATGTGCCTTTCAGCAGGATCCAAACCTACATTGCCTTTATGTTTGTATAGACAAAAAACATTTTTCTGTAAAGGAAATGGCTAAAATTCTCCGTTTATCTTGTGTGATATTGAGGCCTATGATAGCCTAATTTCTTTCACAATATTCACTACCATAGGATATAATTTTACAACATATAGTTACTTCAATGTATCTCAGATCCTTCATACTATTATTTACCCAAATGTTGTTATTATTCTGTCTATTATTTCTGAGATGAGGTATTGTTACTATTTATAATATTTACATTGTTTGTACTGTTGTCTTCATCTTTATTGTCATATTCACAACATTTCGGCCGTTGTATGTTCCGGTCTTCTTCAGGAGCTGTCTATATATCTGAGATGAGGTATTGTTACTATTTACACTATTTTCATTGTTCAAACTTTTGTCCTATTCTTTATTGCCATATTTATGATGTTTTGGCCATTGTATGCACCGGTCTTCTTTATGATCTGTCTATATTTCTGAGATGAAGTATTTTAACTATTTACAGTATTTACATTGTTTGGACTGTTGTCCTCATCTTTATTTTCATATTCATGACATTTCAGCCATTGTATGTTCCGGTCTTCTTCAGGATCTGTCTATTATTTCTGGGAAGAGGTATTGTAACTGTTTACACTATTTACATTGTTTGGACTGTTGTCCTCATCTTTATTATCATATTCACAATGTTTTGGCCATTGGATACTCCGGCCTTCTTTACGATCTGTCTATATTTCTGAGATGAGGTATTTTAATTATTTACACTATTTACATTGTTCGGACTGTTGTCCTCATCTTTATTGCCATATTCACCTTCAATATCTGTCTCTATTTCTCAGATGAAGTATTTTAACTATTTACACTATTTACATTATTCGGAATGTTGTCCTCAACTTTATTGTCATATTCCTGATGTTTTGGATATTGTATGCTTTGGTCTTCTTCACGATCTGTCTATTATTTCTGAGATGAAGTATCATTACTATTTACATTATTTACATTGTTTGGACTGTTGTCCTCTTCTTTTTTGCTATATTCACAACATTTCGGCCATTGTACACTCTGGTCTTCTTCAGGTGTTATTTGGAATTTCGACCAAACCCTTTATTTAGTCCACAGTGGTAAATTGTTCTAATTTCACATGCCATTCCTTTTTTGGATATATCAGTATCAGCTAATTCCTCTTTGATAATTCGACTCTACAAGTTTTTGTTCTTTCTGTTATGGCAATAGATTGAACTCACAACACTTTGGGTTAAGTCACTTTTGTATCAATCAACCAATGCTTTTATTCAAAGTGTTGAGTTGATTTATCAAAAGGGAATTAACTAAAACTGAGATATCCAAAGGCATGGTATGTGGAATTAGAATAATCTACCCCTGTGGACCAAGTAAATGATTTGGGACACCTTGTAAATATTTTCTTTTTCTTACATGCATACAGAAACTAGATGAGATATCTGTAAACATGTGCAGTTGAATGAAAGTAAATTAAATAAAGGGTTCAATTCAAACTTCTCTGTCATTTACCCAGATTGACATACAACTGATGATGGCCAGTGGGAAAAATGGTTGAAATGTGATAATGACAACAAAGATGAGGATAATAGAACAACATGTTTATTGGGTTTTTTTCTTCACTTTTGAACTCTTTAAATGATTTCCTGAGGCCCTCTCACCTTTTATTAAGATCTATGCTTGTTTATTGTATATTCAGGAAAATTCTTTTCCACTCGCCAATAATGAAGCCACCCACCATTATATTGCATCTTGTTGCTAAATGTCAAATATCAAAAAAAAAGAGTTACAGTGTATACACCCCGATGAACATAACATTATATTTTTATCAGAGATCTGTCTTGTACTAATGAAACGCATGATATCCACCAGCTTAAATAATCAATCAGCATGAAACCCCCCACCACTTGCATTATTTCCGTTGAAAGCTATCATTAAAAGCTGAGGCTGTTATTGAGCCATCGTGTTTTCTTGCCTTGTAAACCCATTTTTCACCTTAATTATAACGTTAATTAATTTTTTAAGTGCCATAGCTAAATTAGTTGTTTTTTTTTGTTTCTGTTGTTATAGTTGATATCTTTGGGGTGAGATATCGAGAAAGTTTTTCTATGCTTTTGGAATTTTTTAAATTTTGTTTTTTATTTTAATGGTGGCTGTAAAATTATTGCTATTTTTGGTTCATTATTTGTGTTTTTTTTTAATTTATTTTTTATTTATTTATTTTATTTTTTATTTATTTTATTTATTTTTTATTTTATTCAGGAAAAATATAAAATAAAAGAATAAATTTAAAAAATAATGTCATTTGCATTTAGTTTTGATGATTAATGAACAAAAATAAGGCAGGTTTTTTTCTTTTAATGAAAAGCAAACATAAAATAAATTAGAAGTGAAAGCCTTTCCTCTTGCACAATATCTGGCATTGACTTGTCCACTTTTGCTTTACCACTCATTGTATAGTTGAATGACCATGAAACTTTATCATTTCAAACAGTGTCTATCAGCACCGGTAAAATGACTCTTTCCCAGGACAAGTTAGGATGGGTTAAAAGCCATCAATGTGTTAAATGTCATCTCTTGAACAAAATCTGTCATTTACTTGTCCACTTTAGATATACCACTCATTGCATACCAGCCTGACTATGAAACTACTATTTCAAGGTGTGACCTTCAGCACTGACAGACCACTAAAGAGACTAACTTGAATACAGGGAATAGGGCAAAGATAAGACGTACAATCTAAACTGTTATATAATATGAATTCTCATTTATGGAAATGAATGCCGAATGGCTTCAGTCACTGACAATATAGATATGGCTTTCTCTACATTCATCTGAGGACATTTTTGTGTTTGGGGGTTTTAATGCTCATCACATGAAGCGGCTTAATTATTTTAATGTTACTGATTTTGCCAGTATTCAGCCTTTTAAATTTTCTGTTGCTCAGTCACTCAGTCAAATAACAGATTTCTCTACTTGTTTCCTTAATATATGTGATCAAATCAACTAAGAATCAAATCAACTAAGGAATTGGTTAATACTGACCTGTTCAGCTGCTCTAACCCAAAGGAATCACTTTTTCAGGCTCTACCAGTGTGAAGATTCACAAAAATGTATGCCTCTTAGTGTCTGCTTGTAAACATCTCCTCAACAAGGCTGTCTTTGTTTGTAGATAGAATGAAACACTCACGACTACAGGCAGTTCTGTAATAGTGTGTTAAATTAGAGTAAATATTCTATCATTCCACTCTTCACTCAGTTTGAGGTATTAACATCTTCCGCTGACAAAGCAGAATACTTTGCTCATAAATTCTCTTCAAATTCTACTCTGGAGTCATCTGGAGCGACTTCGCCTGACTTTCCAATTAAAAATCTTTTATGCAATATACATATAACTCCATCATAACTCCATTCATGTTTCCTGCTATCATCTTTAAACTGAATCCTAACAAAGCATGTGAATTTGGTGCTATCTTTGCAATAGTCCTTAAGAAATGTGCTCCTGAACTGGTTACTATTCTCTCCAAACTCTTGAATAAATGTCTTGTTGCATCTTGCTTTCCTACTTGTTAAAAAACCACTTCTGTAGTTCCAATCTTTAAGAACTCAGGTGAGCTTACTAAATATTTCTCTATTAGCCAACTATCTCTTTTTGGCAAAGTAATAGAGGCTCTAATTATTGATTGTGCATCTCACCATGCCAGGTTTTCTTTCAAATAAGCAATATAGCTTATATGCCATTTTCTATGGTCACTCTGCTATTGAAAACAATTGTTCTATATATTATTTTTTATTATCTCTATTATTCTGCTTAATATTAGTTCTTACTTTCTTTCTATTTTGAGTCTATTTAGAGGAAGAATGTCTGTTTCTAAACCCAATGTATTATTTTGTCTTCAGCATTTTCCTGTTTTTCTTCTGTTTCATTCTTGAACTGTAATCTTAATAAAGTATCTATGTGAGGTATGGTGTTCTTTTTTACATATACTATGTCAAAATCAAATGCCATGATCTTTATTGCCCATTTAAAGACCTTGATGATGTTATTTTTGGCAATTCTTTTCTCCGGTTAAATATGAATTTTGCGAGTTTGTGGTCTGATTTTAATAAGAATTTTTTTCCATCAAACGTCAAAAAAAAATCTCACTAAAATTTGCTCTGTTTTATATTTCAATTCTTATTTTGTTCTTACCCCTATACATATATCATCCTGGTATTTTATCATATTTCTTATTTTTCCCAATAAGTCTCTCCCAATTGCTTTCTGAAAAATATGACAAAATTTTTACCTGCAAACAGTAGATGAGTCCACCTTAGTAAGCCTATAGGGGTGTTTATCATGGTGACTTCCTTGAATTTCTTGTCAATTTCTATTTGGTTGTATGCTGCCTTGTGATCAATTTTTGCAAAGTGTTCCATTTTTTTCTAACTCGTGGCTCACAGTTTTGATATTTGGCAAAAGAAAAGAGTGTGAACATATCTGGTGATTTACCCCTATCTTGTAATCATCACAAATCCTTAAATCTCTGCCAGGTTTCTTTATCGCTAGTATTGGTGATGCCCAATTACTACCACCTTGAGTCACTCTTTCTAGTATGCCTTGTATCATCTTGTTTAACTTTAAATTTCTCTAGACAAATTGCTGATGTATTATTATTTCTGAAAGAGTTTATCAAGCTTTAGATAAGAATGATAAAGTTTAGGCTGTTGCTTTGCATATCTCGAAAGCATTTGATAGAATTTTTAAACTGATTCAGTCTTTCTTATCAAAACACCAAAATGAAAGTTGTTTTGAATAGTTACTCTTCTAAATCTTTTTGAATTAATGCCGATGTTTCCCAGGACTTTATCCTTGTACCTAATTTTCATTAACAACCTTCCTAAAGTCATCAGTTCTCAACTCAGTATCCTGATAATGCAACTATTTAATCCTGTCTTAATAGTAAGTCTGATCATTTTGATAAAATCAAACTGGCAGCTGATCTAAAAAATGATCTACAATCCATTGTTACTTGAGGCAAAGAATGGCTTTTTAAATTTAATGCCTCTAAAATGAAACTACTCTTTTTTTAATCATCTGAGAGTACCCTTTTTGCCTTCCATCAGTATAGCAGATCTTAACCTTCAGGAGAATGACTCATTGTGCTTTCATGGGCTAAAAGTGAAAAGATGATATTGAATCAATTACTATGTCCGCTGCTAAGACGGTTACTTCATTGTATCGTGATAGACAATTTTCTTGCCAGAATCTATTGTATATATGTACGAGAATGGACTGAAAAGTTCATAGGCTGACTATGAATGAATGAAGCAAGAGCTGTGAAATCTTGCATCTATTAATTTCAATTCTCCTTATTAATAACTGCATTGTTTCTTTCCAGATACGAGGGTGGGCTGAAATGGTCATAGGCTGACTATTAAGGAGTGATGCTAGAGCTGTGAAATCTTGCAGGCATTCATTTCAATTCTTCTGATTTTTAACTTCATTGTTTCTTTCCAGGCCAACTGATATCTGACTGTTCAAAAAAAGCTGTTCTTCCTGTTGGCCATCAGCAACAGATATGACATCATCATCACTGCAATACTGGTTCCCAGTTGTGTTTTTTCATTCTCTTTCATATGACAGCCAAATCAGGATACTAGGGATGTTGATCAACCAGTTCAAAACTACAGTCTCATACAGTAGCCATTGAAATCAAAAACTTGTATGTTGGAGCATTGTCCTGATGAAACAAGACAACTTTCATCAGTTTTCTTGGGTATTTATTCTTGACAGCCTTTTGAAACTGCTTCAGCTTTTAGGTATAGTACTCTCCATTGATGGTGTGGCCCTTTTGAAAATAGTCAATAAACAAAATGCCTGTTGAATAAAAAAACTAAGGTCATCACCTTCCTTGCAGATGGAGCTTCTTTGGAGTAGGTGAGTAGGGATGTTTCCAATATATCAATTGTTTCTAACTCAAAGTGATGAACCCAGCACTCATCTTGGATTAGGAAACATTCAAGGAAACCTGCTGAATTTGTTTGAAACAATGCAATCCACCTGGCGGGATTTTGTGTCAAAAGACAGGGCTTCCACTGAGCAGAAACCTTTGTCATAGCAAGTTCATTGTACAGAATATTCTCAGCTCTTTCACAGTATATGTTAATAGCATTGGTTATTTGATTTATAGTTAGTCACCTGTCATCCCTCACCATGTGATGAAAATGATCAATGGTTTCCTCCGTGGTAGCAGCTGTTGGATGCCCAGACCCTGTGTCATCTTCATTGACTCTTCCTTTCCCTCCTAGATTCAGTTGCCCACTTTGCCCTTTTGATAAAGCTGAAGTGTCATCTCCATGTCAGCATGAATCTCCTTCAGTGATAAAACCTTTTTCTGTCAGTACTTGATAACATTGTGATGTCAAATATTGTCCATTTTCAAGAGAAGTCACTACTAGTTACTTTTGAAATCATCTTAGAACAGTCAGATGCTATATATCTTAAAATTCTTGATAAAATACAAAGAAGAATCAGTCACTTTCCCACTGCCATAATGTAGCTCCCCTGTGCATAAATATTTTTATACCAATTGCTATGATTAACTTTCCTCTATCGTACCTAGACTTTATGAATTTCAGTGCAGTACTATATTGGCAGTTAGGTCTCAACATTTTACATTTGAAATGGCTAGATGTAACTGTCAGTTCTATGCTAACAGTCTCTTCTCTAGCACTTCTTGCTTATGGAACTCTCTTTTGACTTCTTGCTTCCTAGTTAAGTTTGAAATTCAAAAATTTAAATGCAATGTCAATCGTTATCTTCTGTCTTGTGCTCTTTTACTGTTCCCTTTCCTCAGTTGTGTTTTTCTCATATTCTCTCACACTCAGAAACATGTTGCATTTTAGTGGCTTTATGACCTTTTTTGAAGTGAAATGATTTCCCACCACAGTGACATATTTTCCTTCTGTCATTTCTCTATATATTTTCATGGCAGTTGTTCAAATGATCTCCTCTCTGTGGTACCTCAACCTCATGAATTTAAGGGTACTACTAAATTGGCAACACACATCTCATCATTTTAATGTTGAACTAGCTAGACATAACCATACATTCTATTTGAATAATTTCTTTTCTTGGACATCTCACCTGTGGAAATCTATTCTGATTACTTGCTTCGTTCCCCCCCCACTACAATCTTCAAAAATTTAAATGTAATGTAAATCATCATCTTCTAGCTTACTATCCTGTTCTTTTATTGCCCTTTCTCCTCACTAAAGTCTTCTCATTTTCTTCTACTCCCAGTAACCCCTTGTGTCTTAGTGGCATTATCTCCATCTTCTGTCTTCTTGAAACCTGTTCTTCTATTGTCTTTTCTCCTCACTAAAGTCTTCTCATTTTCTTCTACTCCCAGTAACCCCTTGTGTCTTAGTGGCATTATCTCCATCTTCTGTCTTCTTGAAACCTGTTCTTCTATTGTCTTTTCTCCTCACTAAAGTCTTCTCATTTTCTTCTACTCCCAGTAATCCCTTGTGTCTTAGTGGCATTATCATTTTGCCTGGTTTGCATGATTACAAAAAATTTCATCACAGATGAAATGGATATTTGAGGTAACAGATATATGTTGATTTTGTAAGTGTCAGTTTCAAGGCCGAAAGTATGGAGCTCCCAGTGAGAATCGAACTCAGTACTCAGTTGTAATTATACTACGGAGACATGCTCGCTAACCATTACACAGTGTTGAAGTGCTCAAGACAACAGTTAGATGGTTCTATTGAAGAATGTTGAGAATACTCTGGCAATGACCAACGAAGGAAAATGGAATAAAAAATGACACTCATGCATAAAATCAGGAGACAGTTGAAATTTCTGGACACATAATGAGAAAAGAAGGCTTGGAAAATTAACACTCATAGGATATATAAAAAGTTAAAGGCGGAAACAACAAGTAACCTACCTAACACGCTTGTATAAATGGTTGGCAGGGTATGGAGTGAAAGGGATAGTGAAAAGACAAACAAAGGATTGAAGTTTGTAAAGAGCTATGATTGTTCATGTCCTGAAGGGACATGGTACATATTTTTACTACTGGTATTTATGAAGCTTAATAGGGCAAACGACAAATGTTTTTGGAATGAAATGTTGGAAAATTGTTTCACCAATTTTCCAAAACACTTTACCTGTCTAGAAAATCAGCATAGAAAATATTGACTTTTACACGAGCTCAAACTGATATTTGCAAAGCTTTCTTAGGTTTGGTATGAGTCTAAATCTTTCTTTCTTTATTTTTTCTTGGCTTTCTTAGTATTTCTTTTTTGTATTCTTTTCTCTTTTTAATCTTTTGAGTTAGATTTCTTTTTCTTTTTCTTCTTCTTCTCTTCTTTTTATTCTTCTTCTTCTTTTTCTACATCACTGTCTTTCTTTTTAGCTCATTTTTTTACTGTCTCCTCTTCCTAACTTCATATTTATAGTCGGGTTTCTTACACTCTTTAACTGATGTCTTCTTCTTCTTCTTCCTTTCTTCCTTCCTTTCTTTCTTTCTTTCTTTCTTTCTTTCTTTGTAATCTCTGCAACATTTATTTTTCTCTTTCTTAATCTCTATGCCTTTTCTTTTTCTGCTTCTTTCTTAGTCCTTAATTTTCTTGAGTCTCCTCAGCTCATTCCATTTTTTTACTTCTTTTCTTCTTCTTCCCTTCAATTTGTCTTTCATCTTCCTTCCACTTTTTCTTCTTTCTTTCCTTCTTTTCTCTTCTTTCTTTCTAATTTGTGTTATACTCTTTAATAACTTACCCCTACCACCAACCCCATCACATAACCCAAACCTATACACCACCCAACACTAAAAAATAAAAAAAAAGAAACTAACCAGGGAGAATGAAATTAGTTTGAAAATCGTAGATCTTCATTTTGCTTGCGTATGCTATTCACTTGAGTAACTCTGTGTAAGGCGGATTTTGTTTTTATTTTTAAAATACTTTTATTTTCCTTCCAAGAAAGGCTGTTCTATTGACCAATTCATCATGTCAGTCATCTTATACCAATTTTGGAATCCACAATCAATGGAGACTTGAGGATTATCCCAAGTGGGTCACATCAAAATCATTGCCATTTTTCATTTCATTATCATTTTCTTCATCCAATTAAGACTCATTATGACGATAGGAAAAAAAAAATTATGTTGGTGGGGAGGTGACAAGATTGATTTTCATAAATCTCTTGAATGAAGGATGGTGTTGACTTGCCAAAAAGGGCAAGGAACAATGACAAAAAACAAAACAAGAATGAAGAAGTAACAGCAGATCCGTTGTTCATGGACTGGTGGTGCTCACAATGCAGAAGAGTTCCCATGGTTGACGTTTTCCGTGGATCTGTGATGGGAATCAAAACACAATTCTGTTGGCAGTGTCTGACAAGGCCTAAAGCATTTTGACATGATGACTTAATATGAAATCTGGCTATTTGGCTACACGCAATGACATCACCATCACCGCCACTATCTCTCTTGTATCTTTCTTCTACTCTAAGGTCCTAATACAAACCCCAAACTCTTTCTTTTCCCTTGGCCCTTATCATCTCCATCAGATCAGTGAGAGACAGGATGCACCTACATGCTCAGTGAAGCGAGCATGGAATAACCCACAAAAGAATCAAGGCTGGTCAATTGCAGTCGATAGGGGTCTGGGTCTCTGGGTGGGGGAATCTCAAGGAAATGGTAATGCGATGACAGCACTGGTTCAGGAAAGGTCAATTACTTTGTCAAAACAATTAATTCCAACACCCCCAGCTGGACAGAGGTTAGGGTTTCGGGCTAGGGTGATTTTTAGTATGGGGGAGGAGTTGGTTGAAACTAAGGGGTGCTTAGCTGAAAGAATGAAAACAATATGGAAATGGGGACCTGTTTCAGTTTGATAGAGATACGACAGATAGAAGGTGCAGATCTGACCAGACAGTTCAGGAAGACGTGGATCCATTGGTGACAGGCTAAAAACCAGAAGAAGACAAATATAGAATTAGGGCATTGGTGGATGTCAGTATAGCCTCCTGACCTCACTTACCCTCACCCATTACATAAGGGGTTTATGACAAATCTTGTGTGACAGGGAAGAAAAGTTGATACAAGAGAAGCTACACAGAAAAATTGTGGAAGAAAATTCAAAGTAATATAGTGGAGGAATACTAAGACAAAAAATCTTGTATTAGAACTTTGATGTTCTATAGATTTGGTGATAATGATACTTCTTATAGGAGAGTAAGGTAGCCTAGTGGTTAAGTGATACATTTTAGAGCAAGTTTTAATATCTTCAAATAATTTTTTTTACTGTTAGTTCCTGCAATACAAGGCCCAAGCACCACTCAAGGTAGAGGGTTACTGAGTGAGATTATAAGAGGGGATAGGAAATAGGAGAGTATTGTTATGAATAATCAAGAGTGGTCTCCCCTTGTTTTATTACTCTCCTCTTAGAGAGAACTATTTCTGTTTACTGGGACTATAAAAGAACACTATATGCAAACCTTGTATTCTCAGTTGAATAAAGCTTTCTTAAAGCCTAAACCTGTGTACTTTTGTCATTACAAGTATTATGAGGAAAATATAGATATCAGTTGACCCTTGACTTGAAGCAAACAAGATTGTTCTTTTCTCTTTTTAATCTTTTGAGTTAGATTTATTTTTCTTCTTCTTCTTTTTCTCCTTTTTCTACATCACTGTTTTTTTTTAGCTCATTTTTTACTATCTCCTCTTCTTAACTTCATATTTATACTCAGGAATGAGGTGAGTTGATCATCTGTATGTCGTATGGCAGGCCTGAGCTGTGAAGGTCTGAATTGGTGGAACTAAGGAATATAGCTTGTCTGAACTCTTTAACTGTGGTCTTCTTTCTTTTTCTTTCTTTCTTTCTTTCTTTCTTTCAGGAAAGCATTCTCTCAGGAGTTTGTTCCACAAAGCTGTCTGAATGGAATTTACTTTTTTTTATTTTTTTTACATGAAGGGAATGGGGATGGTTTGCCCATACACCCAATGATTACAGCGTGGGGGGGGTTCTAGCTGTGAAGGTCGTGGCATTAAGGAATGTAACTCATCCAAACATCTACCATAGTAATAGCGATAAAAAAGTGAAAGGCTGATAATATTTCATCTCTTGGATAAAAGGTTGAAGGGTGGAAAATATTCTTAGTCTGATTTGGTGCTAATAAAGGTAAAACATGGCAGCAGAAATTAGGTATTTTCTGGAGCGATATAAAGAATTAACCATTCTTCCAACATAATACTACTTATAGAAGAGTATCAAAGAGTTAAGTAGCCTGGTGTTTAAATGATGCATTTTAGAGTAAATTTTAATAGCTTAGGTAGAGGGTTATTGAATGCGGTTCTTGTAAGAGTGTAAGAACTGCATATTATGAGAATATGAAGGATAGATAATGGTTGATCCCAGACTTGAAGAGGCTAAGATTGTAATGATCAGGGAAGCATCCTCTTGGGAGTCTGTTCCACAGAGCACCAGTCCTAGGTTTGATTGTAATGAGAATGAGTTTGCAGTGTCTGAAAACTTAATACATTTTTTTAATGAAATGTTCATCTAATATAAGGCCCCAAAGCTGCTGAAGGTAGAGATATACTGAATGTGGTTTTTGTGAGGATGTAAATGGAGTGTAGAAGTCAAGTGACTTACCTGCTAACATGGCTGCTTTCTTATGTCTTGTTGGAAAAGCAAGCCAGCTAATTTTACCTCATTTATAGGAGAGTACCTAATGCACCAGTTGGGTTGGTTCATTTTGCTAGAATGGACCTGCCCAACACATTTGCATGAGTAGTCTCTATTCACCCATATATCTCTCCATTAAATGACTCAGGTCAGTTATTTTATTTTATTTTATTTTTACTTGTGATTACACCAGTCTATTTGTGTGTTAGACCACTTGCAACCTAACCAATATTCTACAAGGAGGAAGTAAGAAGTTCATATTATGAGAATATTTAAGATAGATAATGCTTGATCCTAGACTTGAAGAGGCTAAGATTGTAGTGATCAGGGAAGCATCCTCTTGGGAGTCTCTTCCATAGATTAAGTGTTCTGTGGAAGAAGCTGTCTGAGTGGAACTTCTTGCCAGGGGAATATGAAAGGAATGAGGTGAGTTGATCATCTGTATGTCGTATGGCAGGCCTGAGCTGTGAAGGTCTGAATTGGTGGAACTAAGGAATATAGCTTGTCTGAACATTTTCCATGAATATAGCAATAGAGTAATGAGTGGCTAGCAATATTTCAGCTGTGGGGAAAAGGGTTGCAGTGTGAAAAATAATTCATCACCCACAAGGCTATGTAATTGCTTTTGAACTCTGTCAAGGTTAGACAGTGTGGACTGGGCTAGAATTGCCCAGTCCAAACACAGTAATACTTCATTTTTGGTCTACTCTGACACTTATAAAGATAGAGCATGGCAAGAGGAGTCACATACTTCCTGGAGTGGTACAAATAACTGACCATTCTTGAAGCATTAGTAACAATGGATCATTTACGATCTGGAATCAGTTTTAGATCTAATAAATTTCTGAGGCATTGAGACCGCACTGAAAGTAAAACTGCTCATAGAGAGTGGATTAAATTTTGTTTTAAAAAGCATTTTCGATTCTAAAATTCACTCAATACAAGGCTTGAAAATCACTCATTGGGTTACTGTTAAAATGGTATTTGATATGAATAAAAGAAGAGGTGATAGAAAGTAAAAATTATGAGGATAAGGAGGATAGATAACAACTGAACATTGATTTGAAGGTTATTCCCAACCATGATATAAGACAAATGATAAACTTGTTTTGATATCTAGTCTATTGTAGCTGTTGCAATATTAATAATATGAATGTCTTGAATATATTACTATAAGTATGATAAATATTTATGTCTGGTTACATAAATTTATCTGTCCACTAACTAGGAACCTTGAGTGAGTCAAATTAAAAAATCAGGTCAAACAAACAACAGTAAACTGAACAAATATACAATAGCAGCAAGGATAAGTCAAAGAAAGTCATCATAATGTAACAAGAGGGGAGCCTGGGATGAAAGATTTATCCTCCCATTTAGTTTCTCCCAGTTTGGGCATCGTTATATCCACAATATAATAACACCAATATTTCATGGGTGAAACAGGATGGAATGGCTGAAAGGAAAAAGAATGACAAACAGGCTTTGTTCTCAGAAAGACTTTTATATTACTAAGACATACACACAACTCTACATAAATTTATACAACTGTCCCACACTGGGAATAATATATCACACCTATCTACATAGCAAAGCAGAGTGTAAGGAGAAACAAAAAAGAAAAATCTTACATATAATATGGAGATACTTCTGTATCTGGAGAAGTCATGTTTAGGACTCCACATTCAAATGAGCCAGATTTATCTATGTCTCAAACAAGGGCATATTCCACAAATGGGAAAAAGCAATTCTTGGGTTTTCCCAAATTGTAGACTGCAAGTTGGAATTTTATTCTATATTTAGGAATGATATATTCCCGAAGGGAAATGGCGCTATGGATATGGAAGCTGCTGGAGAGGCAGATTTAGCCTTTACCCAAGCCATGGTTCCCAGCCTAAAGAAAGCAACCTTTTCATTTGGCTGCTGAAAACGAACTGAAAAATGACAGGCACATTTGTCACTGTATGGTGCAACATCGTTAAGCAGCTGTCATGTGACCCACGTGAATTATCTTCAACAAAGGGAGGTAACTGCCATCGGTATTCTTACGGCAATAATAAACAATGTTTACATTCATACAAAAGGTAACTCATGAAGTAAAGACAATTTTGAAATTACAGAATAAAAAAAAAAGGAAGGTGTTGATGCACAGTGTTTTGTCTGAATCAATTTTAATTAAAATGTTTCTGCCAATAAAGCCAGGCAGTACAGCCATTAAGACATAATCAGTTACAGGGTGTTGAAGAATTAAGAACAGAAACATTAGTAATGAGTAGAAAGAGAGTAGAGCATTCAGAAGAACAGTAGATAGCAATTAACATTGCATTTAAATTTTAATGCATTAACATTGCATATTAAAGATGGCTGGAAAGCATGGAGCCAGAAGGAAGTTCCACAAGTGAGAGGTGCAAGAAAAGAAACTGTCAGCATAGAAGTCACGGCTACAACTAGCTAGCTCAACTGTAAATTGATGATATATCACCGCCAGTTTAGTATTGCACTTAAATTCATACAGTTTATGTATCTTAGTGAAGAGTTCATCTGTACAATTGCCACAAAAGTATTTATAAAAATGCACAGAAAGGCAACCTTACGTCGATGGGAAAGTGACTAAAGCCAAGCTGTCAGATCAGGATCAGTAATATTACTGATTCTTTTCTGGAACTTATGAAGGAGCTCCAGGCAAACAGCAGGAGTACCGGACCATATATAGCAGCAATATGCCAAGCAGTGACAAATGGTAGACTTATAGATATGCAAGATAGATTCCGAAAAGAAAAATTATCTCGCCGGACACAGTAAACCGACTTTCTTAACAGCTGACCTAGCAATAGATTCAATATAGTCTTTCCATTTCATGTCGGCTGATAACGTTAGCCCAAGTGACAAGTGTGAGAAAAAAAACTGTTAGCGCAGAATTTATGGCTACATCTAGCTAGCTCGACTGTAAATTGATTTAATCTTACTACCAGTCTAGTACTGTTCTTAAATTCACACAGTTTAGGTACCATAGCAAAGAGCTCATCCAAACAGTTACCATGAAAATATTTATAAGGAGGCAATCTTATGCTGGTGGGCTATTGACTGAAGACAAGTTGCCAGGTCAGGACTAATATTCTTCTTTGGATCTTATAAAAGAGGTCCAGATAAATCACAAGGACACCAGACAATATAAGCATCATGATTAGAATATTCATGACAATAATTCATTGTGTTTTGTGTTATATTTATATCAGCCTTATCAAAATTCAGTTGTCACTTAGAAAACCTACAGTATTCATAATAAGCATTGTCGACATCTGATATTTCAAATTACTACAAATTAATCAAATGAACCTGAAAAGTATATAGAATTATCTAAGTAATTCAAAATAATCTGTTTACTCCTTCTTCTTCGTTATGTGTGATAATGACTCTCCACAATTTCCTGTCCTTCTAGCTTTTAATAATTTTTTTCTTTTTCTTTCTCTCAAAATCTGATCCACTATGCATTTACTTGAGCTAATTAAATATTTTCTTCCATTCCTCATGTCTCAATCTGTCCTGTGAGTATCAGATTTTCCAAGCCATCTTTACTCAATAATGTGCCCTAGAAACTTTAACTGTCTCTTCGTGATGCTAATGTGGTGAACATTCCTTCTCTCTCCTCCCCTTGCCTATTGTTAAAAATGGACTGTGCCTGCTTATCAATAGTTCTGTTTGTACTAACTGTTCTATTATGCTGAATAAAACCTAATTTGGATAACTCTACTCTGTGTCTCTTATTACAGCTAATATGAGCTTTCTTTTTTCTTTCCATTTTTTCTCAAACCTTGTCATTTCTTACAGTTTGAATCCATGGTATCCTCAACATCCCTCTGTAGAACCATATTTCTAGGAGGACAGATATTACATAACTGTTCAGTAATCTTTTCTTTCTTTCTAACAAGGTCTTTCTGTTTCTTAATACTTTGCTTTTCTTTTGAAAGGCATCTTTGGGTATCCCAATGTGCCTTTAGATTTCAGTGCCACACTTTCCACCCTCTGTTAACACACTTCACAGATATTTAAATTTTTGTACTTTTTTGATATTGGTATCTCTGTATTCACATTTATAACACTAATATAGAACACTAATACAGAACACTAATATTCCATCACTGCCGATCAGACCCCAAACTACCACCAGTCACAATGAATGGATGGCCCCTCAAGGAGGCACTTTGCCTTGATAGAATACTGGGCCTCAAAATCACACCTGACCTCAAGTGGAACTTTTATATATAATCCATTGCTAAAGATACAGATATATTGATCGGCTTCCTGTGCTGCTGAAGTAAGTACCTGACTCCTCATGCTATCTTCTACCTTTATAAGAGCCAGATCAGGCCAAAAATGGAGGACTGTTGCCGTATGTGGGTGGATGTTATTTAGTCCTCACTTTCCAGTCGATAGAGTTTTAAAGTGTCTCCAAGTTCTTGTTAGAGAAGAAGAATTTTCCATTTTTCAACCTCTGTCTCACAGGTGGGATGTGCTGAGTCTCTACCACTACTTCCATGAAAAGTGCTCAGGCACACTATATTCCTTGGTTCCATCAGTCCTGACCTTCACGGCTAGGACCTACCATGTCACTTAGTAGCAAACCACTCACATTCCATCTGTATTGCATTGGTGAGAAGATTCTCTCAAACCTCTTTTTTCCCTTGAAATACCCGCCCTGTGGAAAAGACTCCCAGTAGGATGGTTCCCTGACCAGAACAATCTTAATCTGTTCAAGCCCAGATTTAACCATTATCTTCCCCTACTATTCATATAAACTACTCTTTAATGTAACTCTCTACTTTGAGTGGCCCCACCGGCCTTATAGAGGGTGAACTTTACTGTAAGAAAAAAAGAAGTTCCCCAATAGATGGGAGATTAATGACTTGGTAATGATAGAAAATGAAATAATTGATTGAGTAAAAGAAACAGAAAACACACAAAGAAATGAAAATAACTGAGGAGTACTAATTGATGGAAAATGGAATTAAAACAAACTACCTTTCTACTACCTTACTGTAAAAAAAACATATAGAACATTAATATAATTTCAAATAATATTTAAATAATATTTAAATAATATTGTGCAAGATACAAATGGAAATATGCAGTATGATTTTATAAATAACAGGAAATTGCAAATTTCTTTTTTAAAGTTTTAATCACTAAAAATATATTTTTATATTTGTAGAAAGAGTAAAGAAGTTACAAATAATTTTCTTTTGATTTCTAATCATTTTTTTCAGTTTTTTATTTTTAATTTTTGTTGGTAGTCTTTTTCTTTTTTTAATTTGTTTTTTTTTTATATTTTTTAAGATAGTTGTTTTTTCATTCATTACCTTCTTTTTTTCTGGAAGATTAAAAAAAAGAAAAATCAAAGCAGAAGAAATATAAAAGTGCATCTGAAATTGACTGATAAATGTTACTGAAGCAAAATGAAAAGAATAAAATAAATTTGGAAGCCTTAATGGCTTATACGAGACTGATATTTGGAAAATTAAGATAGTTGGTCTGGAGCCAACTTGAAGGTCACTTATGAACTGATACAGAAATACTCTTTGACATTTTGATTCTTTCTTCCAAAATGTAGACAAAAAGATAATTCTTCATCCTGAGCGATTGATTCAAGTTTCTATAACTTTCATACAAATGTAGATTTTGTTTTGATTTTCATGCAGAACAATGAGAATTGAATTATCTTGGGATCAAAATGAGGCCATAGAGAATTGATACAATCAAAACTAAATTAAAACTTTTTAAAAGAAACACTCTTTTTCTTTACACTATTTATATTCAGACTAATGCCCTCATTATTATTTTGTTGTTATCACAACGTTTCAGCTGTTGTAACCTCTGGCCTTCCTCTGGTGTATATTGAGTAGCCCATAGCGAATTCTGAACTGAACCCTTTATTTAATCTACAAGTATAGACTGTTCTTGTTTAACGACTCATGTCCAAGAATATCACCTGGTTCTTATTTTATTTAGTAATGTTCTGTTGTTGCTCGCCTGTTTCTACTTATTGCAAGTACACACTGCCCGATTTAGGGATTTGAAGTGTAAGCGTTCTCAAAGCAAATTTGTGGCTTTCACAACAACGAAAGAAAATCACTTGTAACACGTCAAGAAAATAACTCACGAACGCCGTAGCCAAAACTGCCCGAATTTTTTCCTCCCAAGTCGACAACACCAACTGCTTTTATCGGCAGAACCTATTTTTTCCATTCGTCAACAGCCGGGATAGGATGCTCTATAATTTGCATATTAATATCCTCTTATAGCGACTTCTGCGACGGACTTGTTTCTTTTTCATCCCAGAATACACGCGACGCGTTGTCGCTTGGGTTGACAAGGTAAGTTGCTATAAGAGTTTTGCTGACTACTTTTTGGCAATCCCTCCCCGGCAGATCGCACACAAAACATGAACTTTTTTCCGGGGTACTTGATTATCTCGTTCACTACAGGATTGAACTCCCAAACCACTATGCCATGAAATTCACAAACTAATGCTAGGGATATCACCTAGTTTTTATTTTATTTAGTACTGCTCTGTTTTTATTTATATTATTCGGACTATTGTCCTCATCTTTGTTGCCATATTTATTACAATGTTTCGGCCGTTGTACGCTCTGGCCTTCTTCAGGTGGTTGGAATGTTGAACTTGACCTTTTATTTCATTCAATGGGGTAGACTGTTCTAGTTCCACATGCCATGTTTAATGGATGTCAGTTATTAGTTATCTCCTGTTAATTTACCTCTGAAAGTTCTCCACTGCCTTAACTGGGTATTGAACTCATACTCTTTGGGTCCTGTCACTGGATCTAACCAACGCCTCAAAGACACATGGCACAGTGGTTAAAGGCATACATATATTTCTTTGTATCTTTTAGTAGTGTTAAAGTTTCACTGAGAACAAATCATGTTTTTCATTCCTTTTCCTTTCAGCCATTCCATTAAGCCTGTGAAGTAAGGTGTTATTATGTCACACATATGATAATGCCCATAATGAGGGAAATATAAATGGGAGAATGCATCTTTCTTCCATAGCTCTCTCACATTACAACTTTTTTGAGAAAAACAGTGATTTTTCCAGATACAAGTCCTACTATTTAACCCATAGCCAGGAGAAGAAAAGATGGATTCCTACTTTTCCCAGGGTATTTGTATATAAATGAAAATATAACCCAACTGGAATGCAAATTCAATGCATTGATTTGTCATTGTGAGTTGGTATGCATCCACCCACATATATATATATATATATATATATATATATATATATATATAATATTTTTTTGTTTAAAAATATGATTCCTTCACTACATAAGAATTCTTATGTTTCAAAAACGAGAGCCGAAATCATCCAAATAATTATTAAAATTAAGTTGAATTAAGGTGTTTAGTCCCGTTTCATCTTCAAGCGAACATTTAGGAATCCTATATATATATATATATTATTGTATCAATTACACCACCCAGACGTCTTAAGCTACAGGAACATAGAAGATCAAATCAAACTTTTAAACCTATCCTTCATTCTTTCTAATCTCTCTTGGTACAATAATAATGTTCTTTTGAGGATTTTGTCCACTTATATGGCAATGAATGCCAGTTAATCTCCTAACAGATGAAGAAAATATTTGAAGTAAGAGAAATGAGATTCTACAGAAGGATGTTGAGGTTACTATGGACTGAAAATGTGAGCAATGGCAGATGGAAACAAAAGAAAATGGAAACAAAAAGGACACTTTTACTTAACATCAGAAAGCAATGCTTGACATTTCTAGAGCACATCATGCTAAAAGGTGGCTTGGAAAATTTAACACTCACAGGATATATTGAAAGAATGAAGGACAGAGGAAAAAAGTGATTAACCTACCTAGCAAGCTTGAGTAAATGACTCACAGAATAGGGTTTAGGAGAGATTGCAAAGAGACAAAATTTCAGGAAGTTGTTGAGAGCCATGATCAACAACATTATGAAGGAACATGACACATAGAAGAAGTTTTCATTGAAAGAACTATATTTATTTTTCATAGATTATGCAAAGGCATTTGATAAGGTACAACACACAAATGTATTTGAACTGCCAGGAAAACTCTACTTATATATGAAAGATAGAATAATTTGTAACATTTACTCATAAGAAACTTTATACATACAGAAAGAATTTACATTAAGCAATTACAAAAAAACAGGAAAAGGATCTTTTGAGATAGGAGATGTGCATTCAAATCTTCTGAGAATTTAATTCTTTATTCTGATTTCACACTGTTTATTTTAATAGTTGAAGTGTGGGTCAGTCTGAAATGTGATGAAAGGCAACAAAAAAGATGTAGAATATCTGTCCAAAATTAATAATTAAAAATGCCTGATCACTGAATTCAAATAAATTAAGACAATTAGTATAATGTAGTAAACAAACAACATGGAGGGAAGAAGTGAAAGGGAAGAAATAGAAATATAACTATAGATTGGAGTCCAGACTAACTATTAAACTTCTGTGGCTGAATTGGTTAAAGCACCCTCCATGGAAGATGATTTATTTGATGCAAGTTCAAGACTCCATTTTTATTCTGATTTCACAAGGTTTATTTTGGAGAATCAAAAACGAATAAAGAAAATATTCAATCTCAAAATTAAAATAATTTAACACTATTGCTTCAAAGTAATAAACAAACAATAACGTGAGAAGAATTGAAAGAGAAGAAATAGAAATATAACTATAGACTGGGATCATGACTTCTGTGGCTGAATTGGTTAAAGCATTGTCTTTGGAAGTTGTTATGTAGGACATAAGATCAAGATTTCAAAGTACAATACTATTATGCAACCTCATTCAAAAACCATATTCCATTCCAATGACATGGATACTAAACACATTGGTCACGAAGTGAGAAGTACCTGAGAGGCATTGAACAACTGTAATGAGTTTGTGTCAACCAGTTTCAAAAAGCTTCAATGTATCTTTTTGAAAAGGTTCTGATTCACTGAATATCAGGAAAATTTTAAGGTCATGTATATTGCCTACTATAAATGTCAAAGAGGCTTGTAGATAAAATGTCTACTGAAAAAATGTCATCAAGAAATATCTCTGCTGGAAGAAGAAACCAATGGCACCAATGCCTTTTTCACATACTTGGTCAATTTTGTACAACCTAAATTTGCATAATCACTTATCAGAAACCACAAATGGCACCATCTTAACTGCCATGTATATACATATTCCATGGCCACTTAGTTAAATGAGGCAAGTGTTTCTAAAGTATATTCAAATTAGCATTATGCATTTAGCCAATGAAGCCAATTTTTTTCAAGCATTCTCACACAAGATTGAAAATGTCAAGGATGTGGTACAACATCATCTCAATGGAGAAACTTTAGGAAGAATCTTCTGAAATTAAGCAAAAATAGCTCAAAGTAAAACTTTTCAGAATATCTGCATGGCAAGGGAGAGACTTCAACACAGATTTTAAAGAAGAGTACAGACTTTTCTCATTTAATAATGGATTCTGTTTCAATGGCTTGATCATTAAATGACAAGCTATACCTGACTTCTCTTTAACGCATACTACATGTGTAATAGATTGGTGTGAATGAGCTTCAGATAGTTTACTCTCACTTTGGCACCATTTGTAACATTTCTAATTTAATTTTAATGTTTATACAGTAGTGCAAAGTAATAAACAAATTTGGAAACTAGTTCTACAGCCCATCTGAAGATTTTATGCAAATCACATGAAGTTCAATAACTCAAAAAGTCCAGAACCAATATTTGTCAAATTTAAATTAGTCCATTTCTGACCTTTGTAAAATTTGTAGCCACTTTAAATTGTTATATCTTGAGATATTTGGGATTTACAAAAATGAACTGACTGAAGTTATTATACAAATTAAACAATGATATATATTTAAATGTCAAAATAATAAAAATAATAAAAAGTAATATAAAAACATAAAAATATATAAAATATAATAAAAATAATAAATAATAAATAAAAAATAAATAAAATAAATAAAAATAAATAAATAATAAACAAAAAAACAAATAAATAATGAATAAAATAAAAATAATAATAAATAAAAGATATAAAAAAATAATAAATAAAATCATAAAAATGGTTATATCTTGAGATATTAGGGATTTAAAAATGAACTGACTGAAGTTATTATAGAGAATAAACTAAGATATATATTTGTCAAAAATAATAAAAATAATAATAAAATAATAAAAAACTAATATAAAAATATAAAATATATAAAAATATAAAATTAATAAATAAAATTAATAAAAAATAAAAATAAATAAATAAAAATAAACAAAAATAAATAAATAATAAATAAAAATAATAAATAATAAAAAATATAAAAAATAATAATAAAAATTGTAAAAATGGTTATATCTTAAGATATTTGGGATTTACAAAAATAGACTGACTGAAGTTATTATGCAGAATAAAACTAAGATATGAATTTAGATGTCAAAATAAAACTTTAGTTAAATTTTTACATAGTTTTAACATCTTATTGAATTTATTATAAAAACTGTAGATTATTATGCAGATAAAACTAATATTAGTTTAAGGCCTCTGAAATCTAATGAAAGCTCTTCTTTTGTGTAATATGTGTTGAACCATGGGTAATGGAAAGGATCTAATAAATGCTGAAAAACAGAAAATAACAAAATTATTGATTGAAGGAATTTTGAATATATCAAAGAAGTTTCACGGAGATCATCAAATGATAAAGAGGATAAGTTGAGAAGTAGAGACTAAAAAAAAGGATTTAAGAACTTGTCTCTTCAAAGGGAATATAAACTAAAGCAAGTTATAACAAAAACAACCCCTTTTAACCAGGCTGGAATTGAGGGACTCAAGAAGAACAAAAGACGTAGAATATTTCATAAATTGGAATCTTTCAAGAAATTTCCTCTCAGAAAAGCAAACATTTTAAAGCATCAAAACTGAGTCAAGAAATACATGAAAATTTACTTTTCTAAAGTAATTTTCACTGAAGAATCTTGGGTGAAACTTAATGAATCTGATGGATAAACCAAAGAACGGATTTTATTGGATGCAGGTGTACCGATGGTTAAAAGAAGGCAGAAACGAGACAGCAGTGTGCTGTGGGCTGGAATTATCGACCAAACCATTATTGAAGCATTCAAAGTTGATGAAGGAGTTAAATTGAACAATGCTAACTATTGTGATTTCTTGAACAAGACTTTTTTTAAGATTTACAAGAGAGAAGGTAATAGAATGGTCACCATTGAAGCCAATCTTTGGGCAGTTGCGAAGATAAAATTATATAAAAATGGCAGAAAATATGACAGTAAATCAGGATTATGAGAAGCAATTAAAACCACCATTTTGGATAATAGATTGCTGGCTGTTATTGAGAAGGCTCACTATATTAAGATGTAAAATGCTTCAAACGTTTATCATATGTGTTTGTTAATTGTTTTATTATTATAGGTGTTGATCAATTTTTGATGAGTTTATTACATTGTTATTGAAGTAAAAAGAGATTGTTTGGTTTTGCATAATAATTTCATACTTCAGCTTTTATAATAAATTCAATAACTTAAAAACATGTTGAAGCTACCTAAAAATTTAACTCAAGTTTTGTTTTTGATGTCCAAATGAAACATTTAAACTTTGACAAAAATTGTTCTAAGAAAATTTAAAATATTGAGTATTATTTGATTTGCATAATAATTTCAGATGTATATTTTGTACATTGATTTTCATATGGTAAATACACTACACGTAATCTTTTTATTTTTTTGTTCACTTTATTTATTATTTACAATATTTACATTGTCGTATTGTTGTCCTCAGTCAACATTGCTGTGTTCACAACATTTTGGCTGCTGTACACTTCGACCTTCTTCAGGTGATTGGAATATTCAAACTGAACCCTTTATTTCGTTCTAGTTCCACGTGCCATGCCTCTTCTGGATATCGCAGTATCAGTTATCTTCCTATTCTTCAAGATTCTTTTTTGTTCAGCTCTGCTCTAGCCAAGTATCAAACTCACCACTCATCGAATCAAATCAACCAATACTTTTATCTACTGGACCATGTCTCATCAAGGATAGCAGTTCGAACAATGTAGATAGTATAAAAAATTACAATACCTCATCTCAGAAATATAGACAGATTTTAAGGTGAATATGGCAATAAAAATGAGGACAACACTCAGAACAATGTAAATAGTGTAAATACCTCATCTCAGAAATATAGACAGATTTTAAGGTGAATATGGCAATAAAAATGAGGACAACACTCCAAACAATGTAAATAGTGTAAATACCTCTTCTCAGAAATATAGACAGATTTTAAGGTGAATATGGCAATAAAAATGAGGACAACACTCCAAACAATGTAAATAGTGTAAATAATTACAATACCTCATCTCAGAAATATAGACAGATTTTAAGGTGAATATGGCAATAAAAATGAGGACAACACTCCAAACAATATAAATAGTGTAAATACCTCTTCTCAGAAATATAGACAGATTTTAAAGGTGAATATGGCAATAAAAATGAGGACAACACTCTAAACAATATAAATAGTGTAAATACCTCTTCTCAGAAATATAGACAGATTTTAAGGTGAATATGGCAATAAAAATGAGGACAGCACTCCAAACAATATAAATAGTGTAAATACCTCTTCTCAGAAATATAGACAGATTTTAAGGTGAATATGGCAATAAAAATGAGGACAACACTCCAAACAATGTAAATAGTGTAAATACCTCTTCTCAGAAATATAGACAGATTTTAAGGTGAATATGGCAATAAAAATGAGGACAACACTCCAAACAATATAAATAGTGTAAATACCTCTTCTCAGAAATATAGACAGATTTTAAGGTGAATATGGCAATAAAAATGAGGACAACACTCAGAACAATATAAATAGTGTAAATACCTCTTCTCAGAAATATAGACAGATTTTAAGGTGAATATGGCAATAAAAATGAGGACAACACTCAGAACAATGTAAATAGTGTAAATACCTCTTCTCTGAAATATAGACAGATTTTAAGGTGAATATGGCAATAAAAATGAGGACAACACTCCAAACAATGTAAATAGTGTAAATAATTACAATACCTCATCTCAGAAATATAGACAGATTTTAAGGTGAATATGGCAATAAAAATGAGGACAACACTCCAAACAATATAAATAGTGTAAATACCTCTTCTCAGAAATATAGACAGATTTTAAGGTGAATATGGCAATAAAAATGAGGACAACACTCCAAACAATATAAATAGTGTAAATACCTCTTCTCAGAAATATAGACAGATTTTAAGGTGAATATGGCAATAAAAATGAGGACAGCACTCCAAACAATATAAATAGTGTAAATACCTCTTCTCAGAAATATAGACAGATTTTAAGGTGAATATGGCAATAAAAATGAGGACAACACTCCAAACAATATAAATAGTGTAAATACCTCATCTCAGAAATATAGACAGATTTTAAGGTGAATATGGCAATAAAAATGAGGACAACACTCCAAACAATGTAAATAGTGTAAATAATTACAATACCTCATCTCAGAAATATAGACAGATTTTAAGGTGAATATGGCAATAAAAATGAGGACAACACTCCAAACAATATAAATAGTGTAAATACCTCTTCTCAGAAATATAGACAGATTTTTAAGGTGAATATGGCAATAAAAATGAGGACAACACTCAGAACAATATAAATAGTGTAAATACCTCTTCTAGAAATATATTTTTAAAAGGTGAATATGGCAATAAAAATGAGGACAACACTCCAAACAATATAAATAGTGTAAATACCTCTTCTCAGAAATATAGACAGATTTTAAGGTGAATATGGCAATAAAAATGAGGACAACACTCAGAACAATATAAATAGTGTAAAACCTCTTCTCAGAAATATAGACAGATTTTCTCAGAAATGGCAATAAAAATAGGACAAGATTAAATACCTTTCTCAGAAATATAGACAGATTTTAATGGTGAATAAAATGAGGACAACACTCAGAACAATATAAATAGTGTAAATACCTCTTCTCAGAAATATAGACAGATTTTAAGGTGAATATGGCAATAAAAATGAGGACAACACTCCAAACAATATAAATAGTGTAAATACCTCTTCTCAGAAATATAGACAGTTATTTTATTTATGTTGATTCATTTTGGTGAATGAGAAACAATCAACAAAAATATACAAAAAAAAATTACCTAAGTTACAAAAATAAATTTTTCCTACAACTAATTATTTGCATTTTTTCTTTTTTATTTTACATGATTTTATAGCCTTGAGTGTTTGTTAAGTCATTAAGTAAAAGTGACTACAGTTAAAAATGCTTTTACTCAATGGTTATGAAACTAAAAGAAACACCATTACTTTCACTATGAGATTAACTAATATTGACTGTATACAAATTGATACTATCACACAAATACATTAATATCAATATAAGTCTACTATAGTAGTGACTTTAGAACTGAACCCTTGTGGTCATTAATACTAATGCAGTGCACTGGTGGTCACTCTACTTCTGATCTACTAATACAATTGTCACTTCAATGAAAAGACATTAATACAACAGTCATTCAAATACAAATGCAATTAGATGATGGTCACTTTAAATGCACTTACCTAGTAATCACTAATGCAGTTGGTTACTGGGCACCAGCTGGTCTGTGTAAGAGACATTGGCTCCTCTAAATTACCTTTGTCTGTTCCCAAATCCACAGGGGACATACAAAAGTGATTGCCAAAATCACACCTGATAACATTAGCTTTCTGACACAATGCTGCTATTTCGACATGAAAGAATTACATACCAACATTTTCATACTGGACTATTTCATTATTATATGAATTATTAACTACTCAGAACTAACTGACAAGATACTACACAAGGAATTTCCTTGTCTTGGAGCAATGGATAATAGCTTGAGAAGAGAAATTGGAGAATTAAGTCATGTTCATTACATTCGTTTATACAAATACATTTGGGCAATCATGAATCAAAAAGAGACATGATCACCAAACTATGCCATATTCACCCCTGATAAGCTTTCTTCTCTGCAACCTCCACCACATGAATTTAAATGTAGTACTACTAGATTGGCAGCTAGGTCTCACCGTTTTACTGTTGAACTAGTTAGATGTAACCATAAATTTTATTTTAATAATTTCTTTTCTCACATTTCTTTCCAGTGGAACTCTCTTCTAGTTTCTTACTTCATTGCCACCTATGATCTTCAAAGATTTAAATGTAACATCAATCGCCATCTTCTGTCTTCCTGAAACCTCTTCTTTTATTGTCCTTTCTCCTCACTAAACTTGTCTCATTCTCTTTCACTCAGAGTAGCCCCATGTGTCTTAGTGGCATTATCACCTTGCTTGGGATGAAATAATTAAAAACAAAAACCAACAAACATTGGGTCAGTGTGGTAGGATAATGGCTTATTCCTCCCCATGAATCTGGGAAGGGGCTACGTCCAACAAAGGACCTCCACAGGCTGTGAAGAAGGAAAAGAAAATGTATGTAGGTTGTATAAACTACACTGTGAACCCTAGGGTCACAGCTTCATCACTTTTGACATAACTGCTGTGACCTCTATAGCAAGGAGGATTTTACAAGGTAGAGCCGTTATCTGTCTATATTTCTGAGATGAGGTATTATGTACACTATTTACATTGTTCAGACTATCATCCTCATCTTTGTTGCCATATCTATCACAGCGTTTCACCCATTGTACACTCCAGCTTTCTTCACTACTTTATATGCCATGTATCCTCAAGGACAAAAGATAAAGGCATTAGCTAGATCCAGTGACAGGACCCAAAGAGTGTGAGTTCAATACCTGGTTGAAGCGGTGGAGAACTTGGAGAGTTGAATTAACGAGATAACTGATAAGTGACATCCATTAGACATGATACATGGAACTAGAACAGTCTACCCCAGTGAGTGAAATAAAGGACTCAGTTCAACATTCCAACCACCCGAAGAAGGCCGGAGTGTACAATGGCCAAAACATTGTGATAAATATGGCAACAAAGATGAGGATGATAGTCCGAACAATGTAAATAGTGTAGAGCTGTTAGCCCCACATTTTGAATTAAGAGTTGTCCTTCTCCACTGACTTGGTGACTATATTAAGGATGGGTTCTCATATGACAGAAACACCCAAACTCCCACTTTCATTTTTATTCAGTATCACCCCCAGGACAAAGAAGAAGGTTTGACTGAATAGCTGAAATGATTGATAATATTCTCAATAAATATCCCTTTGCTAGCTTCCATATTTGTAGTGACTTCCATATTCACCAAAAAAGTGGTTAGTCACTTTGAACAAAACTGACAAAGTAGGTAGATACTGCTAGGACTTTTCCATCAGCTAAAAACTGACACAGGTCATTAAAGAACCCACCCTCATTCCTGATACAACAAAACATCAGGCAAACCTCCTTGACATCTTTCCCACACTCTGCCCTGAAAAATGCTTCACATATGTTTTACTTCCCCACCTCCTGGGTACTTCAGATTGTTCACTAATCAGTGTTAATGTTGATTATGAAAATAAAGGCATCTCCAAATGTGCTGTTACATGGAACAATTTGTCAGTACACAAATGCCAAATGGGACGGCTTCAGATCTTAACATGGCAGAAGCTCTTCTCTCAGATACTGCCTCCAAAACGTCCAACCTTTATCTTGGAATGGATCCTTTCTGGAATGGGAAGTTTTATACCCCAGAAAAATATTCCAGCAAAAACCAAACAGCCAGCTGTGATTAATTAAATAGTTCACTGGCCTCTATTTTACTTACAAATTCTTTATTTGCGCTTTATTGAATCTCTACTAAAACTTTCAAACAATTGCCATCATTTTTGATAGCACTGGTACACTAGTCATTAAAAAAAGTCCCTTGCATAATTACCTCAAGCCTGGAGCCTTCTGATAAAAATTTGGCAGACAAGCAAATAGAAAATGATAGAAATCTAATTATGCATGTCACTGAATATTAGATAAAATTGTAGTTAGTTATCACATTGGGAATCACCAATTATTGGAATGACTGGTGGTGATAGATTTATCTTAACGCCCCAATTTAAGAATTACCATACTAGCAACATCTGAAAACATTTTATGTACATATTTACAGAAACTAAGATTGAACAATAGTGTGTTCATATATCAAAACGAATTAATATCAGAAAATACAGAAAAGGGGAAAGGGTTCTTACTTGAGTGTGTTGACTTGGTCATATATTGTAACAGTATGGCAGGAGAAGTTAAGGTTTAGATGAGCAGTTGTTCTGAAGGATCTGCTCTAAATGATGAGATGGCTTATCTAACAAGACTGTCTCATGACAGATTTCTTAAATGTATATAAATTATAACTGAATCAAAGGGAGATAATTTGTATGAGAATAGCCACCAACAAGTTGGATGAGGTTCTTCCTTCAACAATTTATGTAAAAACAGGGTAGATTTTTCTACTTCCACATGAACTTTTCCATGGAACTAGAACAATCTACCTCAATAGATGAAATAAAGGGTTCGGTTTGAAATTCCAATCACCAGAAGAAGGCTGGAGCATACAACAGCCAAAACATTGTGAATTTGCAATAAAAATGAGAATAACAGCCTGAATAATGTAAATAATGTGAATCATTTTTACTTAAAAGATACCAATTCATGATGTAAACCTATTTGAATTTGTTCTTCCTTAAAAATATATGATGCAACTTATTTGAAATTATTTGATGATATTTATCAGATAATTTTGTACATAGGTATAAATAGAAGTTATCTATTAATGTGATATTTTTTATATTTTAATAAGTATTTATTTAAAATATATATCTATAAAACTTGATGTAGATGCATAATGTGAAGTGCAATGTATATGCACATTTGATGCAACTGAGAACAAATTATAAAGCTATATTTACACTATTTACATGTAGACTATTGTCCTGATCTGGGTATCACAACATTTCAGTGATTGTGTATTTTGGACTTCATCTGGTTCATGTCAATCCAAGTAGTCAACAAGGAATTATGAATTTGATACACAAGTTTGGCAGTGTGTGCTTGGGCTGAGTCATACTAAAAATAAGAACTGCATGAGATATCCCGAAAATATTGGCAGTGGAATGAGAGCAGTATACCCCATAGAATTCCCTGTAGGTTACCCGTATTGATGTAGACCTGATGAAGGCTGGTAGGCACAGTTGCAAAAATGTTGTGATGAAAGATCAGGACAATAGTACACATATAAATAGTTTTAATAACTCCTCATCCCATAAACACAAGCAGAAAGAAACCTCAGGATTTTCAGAAAAATATTACAGATGTTCAATTGATAAAAAAATCAAATAAATATCACATTCAGTTTAAGACGAATCTGGTGTTGCCATGCAAAGAGCTGAATACCCAGATCAAGTCGTTCTCATTAATATTGGTCATCATATTCAATGAATCTTTTGTATTGTATGACAACTAGTTCGTCTCTTTTAGATAAGGCCCCAGCTATCATGTCTTCTTGAATTCTATTCTTTTATTGTTCTTTTTGCTCACTAACAACTTTTCATTCTTTTTCATTCCCAGTAACCCCTTACCTCCTGGTGGTATTATTGCCTTGCTTGGGGTGAAATGATTAAAAAAAAATTAAAATCTGGTGAGCTTGGAAGTCATATGATGGAGGGTGGAAAAACATTGTGAACATTCTTGGCCAGCCTTATCTGGGTCATTTTTTTTTTTTTTTAAGCATTGTGCCCCAAGCAAGGCGTGAAGCCACTAGGGTGCAGGGGGTTGCGGAAGATTTGGAGCAAGAGCAGATAAGAGTGATAGGAGAAAGGAAGAGGAGAAGGATAGTGGGTAGATCAAGGTAATTGGAGATGTCGATTGACATTACATTTGAATAGTTGGAGATTATAGCTTTCAGGGAAACAGTAATTGGGGAGGGTGTTCCACTGGCGAGAGGTGCGAGGTATGAAGCTATTGGAGTAGAAGAGACGGCTACATTTGAACGTTTCTATGGTGTAAGGGTGAGAGTGGGATGCCAGCCTCGTAGGGCGCTTGAATTCATGGAGTCTGGGAACCAGAGAGAGCAGCTCATCAGAGCAGTTACCATGGAAGTATTTGTAGAAAAGACAGAGAGAGGCGACGGCGCGTCTGTGAGAGAGTGACTGCAGACAAGACGCTAGATCAGGGCCAATTAGATTACATATCCGTCTCTGGATCTTGTCAAGAACTCCGAGGTAAGCAGAAGGTGCTCCAGCCCATATATGGCAGCAATATGGGAAGAAGTGACCAAATGAGATACATGACCTCTCTTTGACCATCAACAAGATCCAAGGATCCAAGGTGATTTTCTAAGTGTAGCTTGAATGCAGCATAAGACCAAATGTACAGGGCACCCAGTGAAGATCAAACTCACTACAGTAACTGTAACTGTTCTAGTGAGACAAGCTTGTTAATCATTACTCCATGTCAATTACTCTATGATTCAAGGATAAGAGCAGTATTGTGCAGCATGATATAGGATGCTGGTAATGGTTCTAAAGCAGTGTGAGAAGTGGTGGTGAAGCAGGACCATCACCGAGGGGGTATGAACTGCAGAACCATCACAGAGGGGGTATGAACTGCAGAACCATCACAGAGGGGGTATGAACTTGTTTTGGATCACAGTGGGTATCTTCGCTTGATTTGCACAGTCAGTTGTCATTCTGTCTCTATTAGTGGTGATTTTCAAGAAGCAGTCAATGATTTGGTGGGTGAGGGTCATGAGCCCAAATACAATGTAATGTTTCATTCTGAGCAGGATCCATGCAAGGGTCTCATATCCCCACCCACTGAATCTATAATATTGTCCCAACCTTTAATCTACTACATTTTAATTCTTATATAAGTAGTATTCATATAAAATATTCATTGTTATCTAATTATTTACAATAATAGATCATATGCAATTCAAGCAGAAAAATTGAAAATAAATACAATATGTTTAAATACAAATTAAATCCCATTTTAAATAAATCAACAATGTTTTGTGGCAATTTTTATCATGAACTTGAGATTTCTCTTAGTAAAAAGTTGAGTAATTCTATTTTCTCTTCTTTAATATGTGCAAATCATACGAAATTTTGAGAAAAAAAATTGCGGTTTCCCCTTCATGTCTCCTGGGCTGGTTGTATCCCCTGACTCTACTACATTTTCATAAGGTAGTATTCAAAGAAAATTCAAAATTTTAATGTGTCCCAATTATGTACAATAATGGATAATGAGCAATATAGGTGAACAATTCAGTGAAAAGAATTGAAAATAAATACAATATATCTAAATACAAATTAGAGACATGTATATATATATATATATATATATATATATATATATATATATATATATATATATATATATATATATATATATATATATATATATATACATGTATATATATATATATATATATTATATATTTCTATGCTTTGAGAGTTTTTTTTATTTTTATCTCATCATCAGGCAATATTTAGTAACTTTGATGAAGTTGATTTACATTTGAAAATAGTAAAATAATATGTTTGCTTATTAAAGAGTTAGGATGGAGGGGGGTGGATACAGATTTTGAAACCTTATGGGGTACGTCTCATTTAACTAATCAAAAGAAATATCAAAGCTAAATCAGATCATTCCATCAACAATGTTTTGTGGCAATTTTTTTTTACATTAACTTGAGATATTTCTTGTTAAAAATTCATTCATTTTAAGACATTCAAGATTATGGATAAAAAATGGTGAATTTTTTATATTCATTTTTTTCAGACTTAGCATGATCAAAACAATACGACGGATTTGGACTAAAAAAAAAGACCCTAAAAGGACATAAAATCTGTGACAGTTTTTCTTCCTTTCATAATTGTTCTTAGTTTAATTTGTAGCATATAAAATGTTGGTAGAAAAGAGCAAATATTGATAAGCATGAATCACAAAAGTCCCCAAAATGACATAAAAATCCACAAAAATTTTTCATCATTTAATAGTCAGTTGTGCTTAATTTAATTTGTAATGTAGGTAGCAAAAAGCAAATGTTGATAAGACTGTGAGGGTCAAAAAGCACTGACCAGGGTACACAATCAGGCCCCTCCCTGCCGGTCAGTGAGTAGTATGCACTGGCCCAGATTTTGATCATCAAACTAGAATCTGCTATGTTGATCCTCATGTTACATTCAAACTGAAAGAGAAAAGTGACTTGTGTGTGTATTTGTGTTTGTTCAGGAGAAACACACATAAAAACACTGATGAGTGATTGATAAAAAATCATTTACTTTATACAGAAAATGTTTATTTTTCAACATAATCTCCTACCTTGTGAATGCACTTAATTCAGTGGTGAATATGAACCTCAGAAAGTAAGTAATATCACAAACATTTATTTTTAAATAGTGAAAATTTAAGATCAATATGCTATAGACATATTGATTCAGCTTGTGTGTATATACATATATATATACATACATACATATATATATATATATATATATATATATAATTATTTTTATAAAAAAATTTATAACATAAGTATGTTATAAAATCACTACAAAAATAGCCATTTTGTTTCAACACACTCTGTGTCTTATCAAGTGATGGTGTTGAAAAGAAAATAAATGGTTTTAAAAGTTTCAGATTAATTAACGATCCTACACTAGGGGGAGCATTGTTACAAAAGCTAGAATAACCAATCAAAAGCAAAGTACAGAAAGATTCAAAAGCTTGACAACAAAATCCTGCTATTATAGCTATTTAGATCTTTAAATACGTGTAATATTAAAAATAATTTTTACTAACTAATAATTATAAATTTAAACATTTTTATCTTTATATATTTGCTCCCTTAAGTTATAATTCAATAAGTGGTTAGCATTTATTTAAGTCTGAAATATTTACTGGTTGTGATTTCTCAATGTCTATGCCATTGTGGATGTATGTTTGTGTATATATCGGTGTCTATGTGTATGTAGAGTGTATTCACATTTAACTGTGTGTGTGTATAAGTGTTAGTTTCCACGTCTCCTTTTTTCGTAAAGGGCTGTGGAGTTGTTCATGTATTCCCCCCCACCTCTTCCTTTTTTTTTTTTTTTTTTTTTTAAGTGTGTGTGTATGTGTGTGTGTGTGTGTGTGTGTGTGTGTGTGTGTGTGTGTGTGTATGTATCTAATTATGTCTGGATGCGTATGTATTATAATCTGATTGTGTTTTTTTTGTTGTGTCACGCGTGAGTTTTAAGACCATATTCACAAACTTTAAAATAAAAACGGAAAAAAAAAAATATATACATGTATTATCAGATAACCGGACGAATTGTAGCTTTTTGTCTTGTCAGACGTAATTTCAATGAAGAAATGAATTGAATAAACATATATATTTTTTTTCTTTTCTCAATAATTTTGTAGTTTTTAAACTTAATAGTGATTAAATTTGGATTTTAAAATTGCCAGTTTTAATTTTAATATTAAATTTTATCATATAAATTTATAATTATTAGTTAGTAAAAATTATTTTTAATATTACACATATTTAAAGATCTAAATAGCTATAATAGCAGGATTTTGTTGTCAAGCTTTTGAATCTTTCTGTACTTCGTTTTTGATTGGTTATTCTAGCTTTTGTAACAATGCTCCCCCTAGTGTAGGATCGTTAATTAATCTGAAACTTTTAAAACCATTTATTTTCTTTTCAACACCATCACTTGATAAGACACAGAGTGTGTTGAAACAAAATGGCTATTTTGTAGTGATTTTATAACATACTTATGTTATAAATTTTTTTATAAAAATAATTATATCTGCTCTACTTTGTATTGAGCACTCTTTTAAGAATAGTAATTGTTGGTTATTGGAATTCATTCCGTGTATACCAATTATATACTTTATATATATATATATATATATATATATATATATATATATATATATAGAGAGAGAGAGAGAGAGAGAGATAGATAAATGAAGAGAAAGAACAAACAGATTTAGAATTCACAGTTCTCAGGCATTTTTTTTTTTAAAAGAGCATAATATTTTAATGATATTTTTATTAAAAATATTTTATATTGCAACATGGAAATTTCTATGCTTTGAGACTTAATGTTTTTATCTCATCATCAGGCAATATTCGGTAACTTTTTAATGAAGTAGATTTACATTAGAAAATAGTAAAACAATATGTTTGGTTATTAAAGAGTTAGGACGGAGGCGGGGATACAGATTTTGAAATCTTATGGGGTATGTCTCATTTAACTAATCAAAAAAAATATCAAAGCTCAATCAAAAAAGTTAAAAAATATAGGTTAGGTGTAGGTGGGTGTGTGGTATTCATACATGTCTTGGGGATCTGTCATATTATGACTCGATAAAATTCTTCCTGTTAAGAGTATACATTTAAATTACGAAGAAATGTAAATCATTTTCAGCAAGAAGTTACCAAACATGGCCTGAAGGCGAGATAAAAATTTAAGTTGCAAAACATAGAAATTTCTATGTCACAATGTAAAATATTTTTAATGAAAGTATCATATATATATATATATAAATAAATCTCCGTAAATTTCAAAATTAGTTATTCCAAAATTTGCTTGAGGATGAAACAGAACTAGGTACTTTAATTTAATTTAATTTCTATAATTGAATTGGAAGTTTTTAGCTTCTGTTTTTGAAACACGAGAACATGGCATGGTGGATAAAAGCATTAGTTAGATCCAGTGACAGGACCCAAAGAGTATGAGTTCAATACCCGGTTAAGGCAGTGGAGAAATTAACAGGAGATAACTGGTAACTGATATTCATTAAACATGGCACATGAAACTAGAACTGTCTCCTTTAGTGAGAAAATAAAGGGTTAAGTACAACATTCCAACCACTGGAAGAATGCCGGAGCGTACAATGGCCGAAATGTTGCAATAAATATGGCGACAAAGATGAGGACAATAGTCCAAATAATGTACATAATACCTCATCTCAGAAATATAGACAGATAATGAGAACCCATATGTTTAAAAAAAATAATTATAATATATGCTCTACTTGTGTATTGAGCACTGTCTTTTAAAAATAAAAACAAAAATATTAAAGAATTTCAGATTATTAACCTAACGGTTCTTTCCTATATATATATATATATATATATATATATATATGAAGAAACATGCCTACATATAAAAGTAAACAATCTGTTGTTTGCTCGATGTAGACTTCAATATGCACTATTATATTTATATACACTCTATCCCTGATATTGAGCACTATCAGCTCTAAATATAGTATATCTTAAAAATGTATTTGTATGATAATATATATATATATATAAAATGTATAAGAAAATATGTCCAGGTATGTCTGTGTGTATATATATATATATATATATATATATATATATTAGAGGCTGACAATAGCCATGTGAAGAAAAAGTTTGAAATAGACTATACTTATGTTGAGGTAATTTATTTTTTTACTGTAAAATATATATATATATATATATATATATATATATATATATATATATATATATATATATATATATATATATATATATATATATATATATATATATATATATTTATATTAAAAAGAAGAGAGGTGCAAAACGTTTTTGGTTGTAATGTGGATTTATTTAGAAAAAATATTATGCTTTGTTTTTACATAATTTTACTACGACACGTGTTTCTGGTCTCTTGACCGTCTTCAGGTAAAAGTGGAGATTTCTACATATTATTAAAAATAATTAATTTTTCTTCATGTTCAATGTGAAATGTTCTCGATATGAGACATTCTCTGTTTGTGACATTTATTTTCTAAATAAATCCACATTACAACCAAAAACGTTTGCGGCACCTCTCTTCTTTTTAATATACATACATTTCTCTCGTTAGAACCACTACAACATATTTCTTTTATATATATATATATATATATATATATATATATATATATATAATAAAAAGGCTTAAACACTAATATTCCATGGAATAGAAGATGATTCAGACAAGCAAATTGAAAATTGCTGAGTCCACTAAAACATATATATATATGATTAAATTAAATATGATTAAATTAAATATATATAAATGTATATGAAAATATGTTCAGGTCTGTACATATATATACAGTGTAACCCGGATATAAGAGACCCGGATATAAGAGAAACCCGGATATAAGAGAGATTTTCTCTGGTCCCAAATTAGAGCCTGTGTTAATGTATATAAAATAGACCAAAACCGGATATAAGAAACCCGGATATAAGAGACTTCTTCTCGGTCCCGACAACTCTCTTATATCCGGGTTTTATATATATATATATATATATATATATATATATATATATATATATATGTACATTTGTAGGCTGCTTAATAACATTTCAAGAATGAAAAAAGATGTTACCAATATTGGAAATAAAATTAATATTTATTATATATTAACTTTTGCACTAAATTGAAGTCAAAAGGTTAATATATAATAAATATCAATTTTATTTCCAATATTGGTAACATTTTGCTAGCTTTTCATTTTCAAATTTTATTTTATTAACCGGCCTATTAAATCTACATATTTGGAGATGCACACACGGACCACATTTCCTTTTAGTCATATATATATATATATATATATATATATATACATGCATATACACATATATATATATATATATATATATATATATATATATATATATATATATATATATACATACATACATATGTGTGTGTGTGTGTGTGTTTTAAGTCCTATAGCCATTTGCTTTCAAACAGGGTGGCCCAGAAGTATGGGTACAATTGATAATTCGGGTAAAGCTTTACTTCCACGTGACACAAATTTATGGGAAAGTTAATCCTACAGGTGCTGAAATATTTCAACAAGTGTTTCCGCTGGCCGTTTGTCACAAGCACTGTCATTACCCAGAAAAACCACTGGAGAAAAGAAGGCAAAAAATTATTCCATTTGTCATTTGTAACTATATATCTACATTTTGGCCACCCAGTTTTGTGGAAAGTGTAGGATAGACAGAGACAGGCTGTTGTTACTTACCCCCACATGTTTGGATGACATGTATATATGTACCTTGATACTTGCATGTACATGTGTGTGTGTCTGTTGATCTTGCAAGATGTGGTTTCTTGTCATAAGTTTTGTAACATCAGCTATTTATTTATTTTTAACCTAAAAAATGTTAGCTGCTTAATTATTTTGGCTCTGTTTAGATTAAATTTTCTTCAACACATGACAAAAATTTCACCTCAACATGGACCCAGAGACTCAAATGGACAAAAGGTTTTGAACTGAACAATGTGAATTTCCTTCCACCCATCCAAATCACTATATCATTATCCCTGTCGTGTTTAACAACATAAAGTGTTGTTCGTTAAAAAACAAAAAATTTCACCTAAAGAAGGCGAGAGTACCAACTTCAAAAACCAAGAAAGTTGACAATAGTTCTTGCCAAAATTGTAAGATTCTTCTTTTATTTCTAAATAATTTTGAATATCTATATTTACAGTAAAAATTAGGACTGCAAAATATGTCTTCCAAAAGCTAATCAAAGTATTGAGAAACGGGAAAACTTTATTAAAAACAAAGAAAAGAGTTTGTCTATATTTCTGAGATGAGGTATTATGTACAGTATTTACATTAGTCGGACTATTGTCCTCATCTTTGTCGCCATATTTGTCACAACGTTTCGGCCGTTGTACGCTCCGGCCTTCTACAGGTGGTTGGAATTTCGAACTGAACCCTTTATTTCGATCACTGGGGTAGACTGTTCTAATTCCACGTGCCATGTTTGATGGATGTCAGTTATCAGTTATCTCCTGCTAATTTTCCCTCAAGGACACATGGCACAGTGGATAAAGGCGTTGGTTAGATCCAGTGACAGACCCAAAAGAAGGTGAGTTCAATTCCTGGTTAAGGCAGTGAAGAACTTTCAGAGGGAAAATTAGCAGGAGATAACTGATAACTGACATATCGGGGGTGAGATACCGATTAAAAAAAAAACAAAAAAAAAAAAGCACTCAAATTTGCTTTGAACAATTTTGTCAAATTTTAAATGACTAATTTAGATGAATTAGATTTTTTGTTATTTTCAACATGTTTTATTAAAGTTATTGGATTTATTATAAAAACTGCAGTCTGACATTATTATGCAAAATCAGAAAATCCCTTTTTACTTCAATAACAAAATAATAAAACCCTCAACAATTAGCAAACACCTATAATAGAACAAATAACAAGTATCTATAAGTCTTTTAAGTATTTACATCTTAATATAATGAAGCTTCTTCTCAATAACAGCCATCAATTTATTATCCATTTTTTTTTTTACTCCAGAAGGTTCAATTTCTGACATGGTGGTTTTAATTTCCTCCTACAGGCTTGCTTTACTGTCATTGATTTCCACCTCCATATAATTTAGTCTTCACAATTGACCATAGATTTTTGACTGGATTTTTGACTTGATAGTGACCATTTCATGATCTTCTCCCTTGTACACCTTTTAAGCTCAAAAATTCATGGGTAACCTTAGGCACATGAGAAGCACTATTTTTGTGCTTAAATACACAGTCCACTACGAAACTGCAAGACTGGGACTTGTACCATTCAAAAAAATCTGGAAAAGAAGGCCAGGATTTCTACTATTCATGAAATTGCTTCAATAATGGGGTGTGGTCAACATTTCCAGCCACACTGCTGCCTCCCTGTTTTAGCCACAAGCGCATCGACATTGGATAGAATCCATACTTTGGCCCATCCATCATGTCCATTGACTGTCAACTGAGATTCATCAGTGAAAACTACTTTAGAAAAGCCAATTTTTATGTATTTTGGGGCTAATTTTCATATTTTAAAATATTTTATTTAATGAAAAGAGTTTGCCAAGGCGATTTCTTGACACATACTAATTTGTGAAGTACTCTACAGTCTGTTCAAAGATCTGAGCACTGGTCAAAAGCGGTTGTTTCAATATAACTTCCTTTAGTTTACATTCACCTCAAAGAGACGAATTCTTAAAGCCTTTTCTTTTGCTTTTACCTCTGAACTGGCTTATATTTTTAACAGCCCTCTTTATCACTTGATGATCTCTGCAAAGCTTATTTGATATATAAGGCCACTAGGATGCAAGGACTTACAGGAATTGAAAGAGAATTCTAAGACTTTAATGAGGAGGAGCGTGGAGAAAGGATAATAAAGCAACAAGATTCAGGAAAACAGAAAAATTATGTCACTGTATATCTGTAGTAATCCTCAAAACTGTCCTCTTAATAATAAATGTTGCACTGAATCACTAGTGTACCAATGCAGTATCTCATCCATTGATGATCCAGACAAAATAAAAGTCTACAGTGGATACACATGACATGAATTAAAATGGCGTTGGAACCAACATCAAAGTTCTTTTAAAATAAGTAAATACCGAAATCGTGCATCCCTATCTAAATATTTCTGGCACTTAAAAGAAACCAGTAAAACACCTACTGTAAAATTGAAATTAATAAGGAAACCTAGAGTTTGTAGGTCATTAAATGACCCATGTACATTGTGCATACATAAGAAATTATACATTAATAAGTTCATGAAAATTAAAAATTTACTTAATCAAAGAAATGAAATAGCTATTTTTTGCAAACACTGTCAAGAATTCAAGTGACGCTTTTGAAAAAAAAATCTTTGTGTATAAAATTATAAATTAAATGGCAATATAAAAATGCCCCCAAACTTTTGTCATTGAAAAAGCACCTACCCTACCTTAACTTAACCCAATTTTGAAAGTAACTTATATTTTGATACTCAGGTTGTCTATGAAAATGAATACCCCAACCCTTATGAAAATGACTGACTTTCCCATAACCTTAACAACTAATAATATCAAGGTTATATGTGCTTATAAACTCAGTAAGTTTCTAAATAAGTTATTCCAAAAATTGCTTGAAAATGAAACAGTACTAAGTATTTTAATCTAATTCTATAATTAAATTTAAAGTTTTAGTTACTGTTTTGCAACATGGTAATTCCTGTGTAGCGATGGGACCATATTTTTAATTTAGTATATTTATGATATATATATATATATATATATATATATATATATATATATATATATATTACAATCAATAATTCATATAAAAAAGTAAACTAGTAAAGTTATATATATATATATATATATATATATATAGGAAATCCATGTATGTGTTGAATTCATTTATTTTGTAAATGTTAAGACATTCAACTAAATATTATTACAATTGGTAACCCCTTACCACTTTTCGTTTTCTTTTATGCACTGTGTCCATTCAGGACATTGGTGATCATGGCCCTCCACAATTTCTTGTCTTTTGTAGCACAATACCTATTGTTTTTTTCTTATCTCTCCTAAACACTGTTCTGCCATTCAGTTACACAAGCCTGTTAGGAAGGTTATGCATTGTTTTACACTGTCCCTCTTGCCTTCAATCTGTCCTGTGAGTATCAAATTTACCAAGCCCTCTTTCCTTATTATGTGCCCCAGAAATTTCATCTGTCTCTTTCTGATGTTAAGCATTTTTGTTTTCACTTTTACCTAAAAGTTTATCATTGCTCATATGTTTAGTCCATGATATTTCTTAGCTTCCATATATGTTGAATCACATTTCTATTTCTTCAAGTCTCTTCTCCATCTTTGAGGATATTGTCCAGCATTCACTGCTATACAGGAGGGCTGATATTATGTAATACTTCAGTACTCTTTTCTTTGCTTCTAATGAAATTTTTCTATTTCTTAATACTTTGCTTTGTTTTATGAAAGCAGCCTTTGCTATCCCAAAATATGCTTTCAGATTTCAGTGTCTCACTTTCCATCCTCTGTTAAAACATTTCCCAAATATTGTACTTGTTTGATTTTGCTATCTCCAATTTGTAATTTGTATGTTGGGTTGTCCCTTTTGCTAACAACCATGCATTCTATCTTCTTGCAGTTGATCTTTAGTCATTTCTTCTCAATTTCCTTCTCTACCTTCTGTAGGAGCTTTTGTACTTTTCTTTCTGTGTCTTCTATCAATACTATGTTATCATCATCTCTTATCCTGTTAAGATTGTGGCTGCCAATAATGTATCCTGGTAGGACTTTGTTATGGGACCTTACCCATAATAACATAATGGACTATTCCATACATAATAAATACTGTGCTTTAAGAGGAAGCAGGGAGTTCAATCAGAAGTCTGTCAGGAGTCTGTCAGTCAGAGCGAGCAAGTCAGTCAGTCGAGTCAGAGGCAGTCCGAAACAGAGTCACATTCAGACAATTACTACTAAACCTGATTGTTTGTACTAACACTTTCTACTTTTCTGTATATATTCCTGTTTGTAATATATCTGTGTTATTCCATATCTGTGTTCGAGTTCTTCTTTATTGGTTCGACCTTGGACTATCACCATGGTACAAGGATCCGGACCATAATAGACTTCTAATTCTCACAGTATTGGGTCACTATTTAGAATTGGTCAGATAGAAAGACACATCCTTGTCTTAAACTCCTTTCTTTTTTTTTAATGAACTCTTTATGAAAACTGTGGACTTGTCTCATTCACTTTGGACACCTTAGTGACATAAATGACAATCGTAAAAATAATATACATTTCAATAAAACAGCCTTCAGGTCATAGTGTACCCGTGAAGGGAAGTTTTCTATTTAAAGAAAACATTTCTGTATAATATTAGGTGATTTGCTGCCAGGCCAACTCCATTCTAATTTAATTGAAAAATATAATTACATCAACTTATCGTTGATCTCATCTGGACTTGTTCAAATTGCTCATAAATCACTCTTATTTATAAAGTCTGTTCCCCTCTCCCTTCTAGTATCAAGATTAAATTTTGCATGTTTATGAAGCACTAGGGTGCATTAAGGATTTAAATATATATGCACATTTATCTGTGTAAATATGAGTATATGTGCAATTGTATATGCATGTGAATACATGCACTTAGAGTAGTGTATGTGTGATAACCCATATACTCCTGGTGTCATTTTAAACAAATGCCCATTCTTATTATTTTCTGACCAATTAGTTTAAAGTTCATATTTTCTTCATTTCAAATGAGAGAGCAATATGGTGACAGCTTTTGATAAAAGCAATGCATAACCTTGTATGTGGGACCCAATTAGGTTTAACCAGTTTGAATAACTCAGGTTGTTCTCATATATGGGAAATTAAATCCTAAACATATATGGAAAAATTAAATTATAAACTTATCTGGGAAATTAGATTCTAAAAATGTATGAGAAATTACGTTCTCAGCATATATTAAAAATTTAAACTCTAAATATATATAAGGAATTAAATTCTAAGAATAAAAATAAATAATAACTTCTAAAATAATTTCTAAAGAATATGGTAAAATTAATTTCTAAAAATATATGGAAAATTGAATTCTAAACTTATATAGCAAAATAAATTTCTAAGCAAGGTTAAATTCTAAACATATATAGGGAATCAAATTCTAAAAATATATGAGAAATTAATTTCTGAAAATATATATGAAATTAAATTCTAAGCATATATGGCAAAATTAAATTCTATACATAAAAGGAAAGAAATATGTGGAAAATTAGTTTATAAAAATATATCGGAAATTAATTTCTAAACTGATATGGGAAATGAAATCCTAAAAATATATAGGAAATTAATTGCTATAAACATATGGGAAATTAAATTTTAAACATATTTGGGAAATTAAATTCTAAATGTATGTAGTGGATTAAATCCTAAAAATATAAAGGAAATTAATTTCCATAAATTTATTTAAACCATATTTGGAGTATTAATTTTTAAAAATATATTGGAAATTAAATTATATATGGGAAATTAAAAAAAATTACACCAAAATAAGGAAAATAGCATCTGCATCTCTATAAAAGGCAGGATATGTGTGTGTGTGTGTGTGTGTGTGTGTGTGTGTGTGTGTGTGTGTGTGTGTGCGCGTGTGTGTGCGCGTGTGTGTGTGTGTGTTTGTGCGTGTGTGTGTGCGTGCGTGTGCGCGCGTGTGTGTGTTTGTGCGTGTGTGTATGTGCGTGCGTGTGCACGTGTGTGTGTGTTTTTCTGCGTGTGTGTGTGTTTTTCTGCGTGTGTGTGTGTGTGCATGTGAGCGTGTGTGTGTGTGTGTGAGAGAGAGTGTGTGTCCGTGTGTGCGCACGTGTGTATGCGTGTGCGTGTGTGTAACGAATGCACGGACGCAATTTTCGACGGATTTGCACCAAAATTTACATGCACATGCTACAAGTTAGTGGGAAGGCCAAGACTGACTTTGCATTTCCCAACTCCCATTGATAGTGGAAATAATAGATTTTTTCATGCTTCTACGGCAGTTTTCATGTAGTTTGCGACCATTTTCTACTGGCCAGAGTGAGAGCCTATAGCTGGCTGCCACGAATAGGCAGGAAGATTCTATTGGCCAGCATGAGAGCCAACAGCTGACTGACACGAATGTTAACTAGCATGCTAGCATGCAAAAAAATCGATAGCTGCATTTGTCACAAGTGGGAAAAATTTAAATCTGCATGGCACTTTACTCCAATTGGCTCATTTGCTTGCTTAAACTCAATGTTGATTTTGATTCCGCAGAAATGGGTTGGGTGTGAAAAAGTATTTGTTCTTAACATTCTTTTTTCATTCGGTTTTTCCAGTTACGAGTCCTTTTTTAAAGCTGATCGTTTTGTGTTCATTTTGTTTAGTTCTTTTTTCGTAACAGATTTAATGTTTAGTATAGAGCTTAGAAATAATTCGCAGTGATAGGCAAGAAGTAAGGCATGTAGCAACATCAGCATGGCAAAAGGCACTCCTTTAAAGGCAAGGAAGGGCAAAAATATTTTAAGTCAAGTGATAGTGATTGCTGTATGAGTCGTACAATTTTTTAATCAAGCCAAGGCAACGCCGGGCCATGCTGCTAGTCAATAAATAAAAATGTTGGAAACGTTGTCCAGACTAGAAAATTATATAATTACCTATACTAAACTATAATTACCTTCTATACCAATACTATAATTACCTACTCAGACTAATACAAATTCTCAGTACATGATTAAAATTTATCTTAATATGCATACACAAAAATAAATTTTTACTACATTACTTAAAGATTGAAACCTAAAAATACAAGACATTTCAGGTGTTGTACTCTCCACCCTTCTTCAGGAAAACATGACTAAGTATTGTGTATATGCCATCCCATGCAGCTGTGGGTAAGAAATATAAAGGAGAAACGGGCCACCCTCTTAAGGTAAGACATCCAGAACATCGTAAATCTGTAACACAAGGGGAATTAGAAAAATCAGGTGTGGCTGACAATATGAAGGGAAAAGGAAGATCACCACCATTTGTGGGATGAGGTTGAAATAGCAGATACAGAACATCACTGGAAAATATGTAAACTTAAGGAATCAGCATATATGCTATGCCACAAAAATCTTTTAAGCCGGATAAGCAAAGAAGTGAATCCAGTATGGGAACCAGTAAGATGGAGTACTAGAGAAAAAAAATAATAACAAAATTGTAGTATGAGCTCTGGTAAAAAAACGATTACTGAGACATCAGGTTTATAAGACCCAAAAATTCATACACTGATGTCCGCAAGGACAACTGGCCCAGTGGATAAAAGCATTGGTTGAATCCAGTGACCCAAATAGTTATGAGTTCAATACCTGGCTACAACTGAGGTAACCAAAAACTTGGAGAGTTGACTTAAAGGGAAGTTCTAACTGAGATCTTGAGAGGAGGCATGTCATGTGGAACTAGAAGAATCTACTCTGGTGGATGAAATAAAGGGTTTGAAATTCCAATCACCTGAAGAAGGCTAGAGCATACAATGGCTGAAACATTGTGAATATGACAATAAAGATGAGGACAATAAACAATCTAAATAATCTAAATAATTACAATACCTCATCTCCAAAAGATAAATAGCTAAATAAATAAGAGGCAAAAAATGTATGCAATTAAATAAATAATAAACAAAAATGCAAATAATTAAATAAATAATAAACAGAAATGCAAATAATTAAATAAATAATATATAAAAATGTAAATAATTAAATAAATAATAAACAAAAATTGTAAATAGTTACATAAATAATAAACAAAAATTGTAAATAGTTAAATAAATAATAAACAAAAATTGTAAATAGTTACATAATAATAAACAAAAATTGTAAATTGTTACATAAATAATAAAGAAAGATGTAAATAGTTAAATAAATAATAAAATGAATAAACACTAGTAAATGTAATAATAATAATAATCAATATATATTATAATAATAATAATAATCAACAACAAAAACTTAAGTAAACAATAACAAAGATTAAAAAGTTATCAAAAAAAAGTTATCAAAAAACATTATAAAATAGCTACAAATAAAAGATATAGTTTTAAGATATGATATATTTATGAGACATAGTGCTCCACATCACGGATAAAGTGTATGCAAATATAAATATATATATATATATATATATATATATATATATATATATGTTAAATAAACATATAAAATATAGTTTGCAGTTCTATATTGTTAGTAAGATCTCATCATTTTACAGTTGAAATGTCAAGATGGGAGTGTAAGTTCTATGGTAACAGATGCACATTTCACTTATGGAAATCTCTTGCATCTCAGTTAAGTTTGAGCTTCAAAAATTTAAATGCAATGTCAATCGTTATCTTCTGTCTTCTTAATTCTTGTTCTTTTATTGTTCTTTCCCCCTAATAATGTTTTTTATATCAGACCAGTGCCATACTTAAAATACCTCCCTCTTTCTCTCTCTCTCTCTCTTCTCTCTCTCTCTCTCTCTCTCTCTCTCTCTCTCTATCTATCTATCTATCTATCTATCTATATATATATATTTATAAATAAAAATGACAATAGGAAAACTAGTAATTGTTGACGTGTTTCGTCCAATGTGGACTTTATCAACGCAAAATATGAAAATGAAATTAATTGAACAAAGTAACTAATAAAAACAGAATGTTCCTAGCAACTGGAATGTAGAGAAATGGTATTTTCATATTTTTAACTGAAAATAACGTCAGTATTTGTCACGTGTGGAGAATATTTCTTAACAAAATTAATGCTCTTACAAACAAATATACACAACAGATTCATAAAATCAAAAGAAAATGGTTGAATACATCAACTCAGATATAATGACAATATTCTCCACACACACACACACACACACACACACACATATATATATATATAAAATAAATAAATACTAATGAGCTAGATATGTAGTACCTGGCTCATTAGGATTATTTATTTTACTTCTGCTCTACTTAATGTATTGAGCATGCTTTGTTTTAACTTATTACTTGCTGGGGCTTTTTCAAACGTAATCTTTTTATAAGGTCAATTATTTTATCAGTGAGTGATAGAGTCACAAGGTCAATTGTTCTATGACTCATTCATACATATATATATATATATATATATTGAACTAAGAACATGGCCATGATGTGCTGACTGTGTTTGTAAAATAAAACATCTCTACAATTCTAGATACATACATACAATTCATACATCCAGTAAAAAGTAAAAATAAAATCAACCTTGATAATGGCTAAAAGTATAGCAGAAAGCACTTAGCATTACAGAACTATGTGTTAAGAAAACACTTGTTCAACAACAAAAAAATTAAATAAAAAAGCTTAATTGCAGTACCTTGATTGTCGTCTTTAATGAAACATATATATATATATATATATATATATATATATATATATATATATATATATATATATGAATATAAATGTGGGTGTCTCTGTCATGCTGTGGAATGGACCACAGAAAATAAAATGGGAATTCATTCCAGCTGTGAGATTTTTCTCTACAGCTGGTGTGGAAAACATGCCTGTCCTGTGAGGGTAATATTGACCACTGGCAGAGTTTTAATAGATCTCTGTAATTACCTTCTAAACCTTTATTTGTGAAACCATCTCATGTTGATATACATATCTATCAATCTGTCTTACTCTGCCAATATATACATACATACACATATATTTATAGTTTGTCGGGTTTGAAAAGTCATCTTTGGGTGCATACAACCTGAAATAAGGAAGGAAAGAGGAGAAAACATAAAACTCAAGAGGTGGTCACACTCAAAACCAAGACAACAATCATATATATATATATATATATATATATATATATGTGTGTGTGTGTGTGTGTGTGTGTGCATAAGGACAGATATAGATATCATATATATATGTGTGTGTGTGTGTGTATATATATATAGATAGATATAGATATCGTATATATATATATATATATATATATATATATAAATAGATATAGATATTGTGTATATATATATATATATATGTGTGTGTGTGTATATATATATAGATAGATATAGATATCGTATATATATATATATATATAAATAGATATAGATATTGTATATATATATATATATATATATGTATATGTGTGTGTATATATATATATATATATATATATATATATATATATATATATACACACAATTATATTTATTTATATATATATATATATACACACATATATATGGATAGATATAGATATTGTATATATATATATATATATATATATATATATATATATATATATATAAATATATATATAGTAGGATAGAATAAGATAGATGTATGTACATAAGAATAGTCATAGATAGATAGATGAATACATAAAGACATGATGAACTGACTATGTGAGATAAATACATAGATATGTTCAGATTATGTAATAACCTAAATATTTATTTGTTAAGCTGTGCATATATATATATATATATATATATATATGCAGATATATATATATATATATATATATAGAGAGAGAGAGAGAGAGAATCAGAGAGAGATATATATAGATAAATGGATAAATAGATTTTAATAGACTGACATATATATATATATATATATATATATATATATATATATATGAAGATTTTTATGTGTGTGTGTCTGTGTGTTGAGACAAACAGTCACATTATATCCCACATAGTTTGAGATGGGTAGAATATGATAGATAGATAGATAGATAGGTAGGTAGGTAGGTAGGTAGGTAGATACATAGATTGTGAAAGACTATAGACAAGATATGAAAAAAATGGAGTAAATATGTCTATTGAGGCAAGAAAAGGATACAAGAAAATGTGTAGAGAGAGAAAGGAAAATCAAGGAATAACACAAAGAAGAAGGGAAAATACATATCGAATACGTGCACACAATACCCCTGCACTCCTTTTGCCATTTTTTTTTGGCCTCAGGCATCAACCTCTGTTGATATTGTACTGATATTTTATATACACATACACACAACAAATTCTATTATTCCAAATCATTTGAGTAGAGTTTATAACAAACATCTCTGAGTTATACATGCAATCAATATCCGATGAAGAATACAATGAAATGAAACGTTGCCCTTTTCTATATTCCACATGCAAGTTCACGTTCTTTTCTCATGTTATTGTAAAAATATCTGCATTAGCGCTCATTGTCCAAGCCATTCTAAGTTGAAAGGTAGGGGCTCTGTTGTTGTTGTTGCTGCTTTTGTTGCTGTTATCAAACTCCATGTTTGTCACATGACCAACAAGCTTTGATTTCATTGGTTAAAGCCAAATAACTGCTTCAAGTTGAAAGGTCAGTGTTATTGTTATTTTTGTGACTGTATTTCATCTCCCTGTTTGTCGCATGGGGATTTACATTTTCATTTTGTTTTGATAAAGACCAGAATTATTACTTTGAGTACTTATTCAAAAATTATGATTGCTTTTGTTTTCTGTAATAATTGTCCTGATAAAATTAAGAATTTAATCGTTGTTATCTATTATCTAGTATTAGGAACTTTAACTGACAACTTATTCTGTAACAAAATAAATAAAATACTTTTGGTGCCTATCTGAGCAAACTGCTGAAAGAGACAACTTCCCTAAAGTTACAATTAAACTGTCAATGTTACTGCTTTAATACTGCATGTTTGTCACATGCCCACCAAGCTTTCTTTTCATTGGATAAAATTCAGAATTGAAATAATGATACTTTTAGATTCATAAGAAATGCTATGTACAAAGAATATGAAAGAAAAATTTAAATATAATTATTGTCATCTATTATCTAGTACTGGGAATTTTAACTGACAACTTATTTTGTTACAAAATAAAATGAATAACTTTTGGTGCAAATTTGAGCAAATTGCTGAAAGAGACAACTTCCCTAAAGTTACAATTAAACTGTCAATGTTACTGCTTTAATACTGCATGTTTGTCACATGTTCTTCAAGCTTTCTTTTCATTGGATAAAATTCAGAATTGAAATAATGATACTTTTAGATTCATGCTATGAATAAAGAATATGAAAGAAAAATTTTAAAATAATTATAAAAAACTGTATTTATTTATCTACATTAATCAACTATGAAAGGATGTTAGAAGACATTGAATATTTTGGCTTCCCTTATCTTCCAGGACAACAAATAGGAAATAATAAGTCTCATATGACTAACAGATCAGCAAAACAGATTTAGTTTTACTTATCATTACTATTATTGATCAATGGATTCAATTACTAAATATCCAACTTTATGGCTGGGTGTGTTTAATGAATGTAAAAAACATTTTTGTTCATACCACATAATAGACAACATTATTTTCTTTTTATCCAAAATATTTTTAAGGTTGTCTGATGAATGAGATTTTTTAATTCTTTTAATTGAAACTTAATACTTTAGATATAATGAGACGCAATATTTACGCAAAGCAAATTTGGCTTTTATGCCTTTAAATATCAGTGATATGAATTTACATAATCTTGATACACTGAACAGGTTTGTTTGAATAGACATCTCTGTTTTGTAAACAGTGTAATTGTCATCTACTGGCCTGGGTTTTCAAGAGACATTTTTAAAGAGAATCTGTAATTATGTGTGTATGGTAAAGACTAAATATTAAAAATCTGGATTTAAAACCTAATTCCAACATAATTTTTAGAAAATATTTTGGTTCATAACTTGAATCACTGTCAAATATGAAAAAAATATTTTGCCATTTTTAATATCAATATAAATCTGTTTAACCATATGTACATAAATGCAGATATTTTTTATTTATTAATCCAACAGATATACATATATATGGATTTTTTTTTATTAATATATATATATATATATATATATATATATATATATATATATATATATATATATATATATATATATATATATATCAGGAGATCAGCCAATTCTGCTACCTTGGTTTCAAACTTTCAGCATCTTCAGGTGATTTCGGTCAATGGATTTCCTAACACTATTTTTTTAAAAATACAAAAATTATGAATACTGTATTAAGCATGCAATGTGAGGTATGGTAAAAGGTGAGGAGGAGGAGGGAGAGGAGGTGGAGGAAGAGGAGGAGGAAGCGGAGGAGAAGAAGCAGGAGAAAGTGGTGGGAGGATTAAATGAAATATACATACTTTCTTTTCATTCCTCTTCATATGAACTCTTTAGTATGTATACAACAGGTCATAATTTCTGATCTTCGATTCAATAAGTTTTTTGGTCTGGAAATGTTATTATAGTTAGTTTCTTTTCTTGACAAAGGTTACAGATGTTGCTATTATTATTGTAAGGTTTTTTTTTTTTTTTAAATTTTCCTGTTTACAATCGGATCTTTTTTTATTTTTTCCTTTAATTCCTTCACATGTTTGGCTAGTTTAATTTTTCTAAGGCTTTCTAGCTTAAAAGATGACTTATGATTGTACCATCTCTTCTTAAAGTTATCCTCAGTACAACCTATGTATATTTTTTATACTTTGTTTGAATTATGGCAATACCATGGTAAATATTAAGAATCTGGATTTTTACAAAATATTTTGGTCCCTAACTAGAATTACTGTCAAATATTAAAATATATACAATTCCAAGATAGTTTTTAGAATCACCATTTTAAAAATATGTGTTGAAGGTGAAAAAATATTTTATCTGAAGGCACATTAGAATAGCAAAACATGCCTTCTAAAACATAAGCAAAGTATTTAGAAACAGGAAAATTTTGTTAGAAACAAATAAAAGAGCACTGAACTGTTAGGTAATGTAATTCCTTCTATATGACAGGGAATACTGGACAATGTCCACATAGATGAAAAAAACTGGTGGATCTACAGAAGGATGCTGAGAATACTATGGACTGTGAATATGTGAGCATTGACTAGTTGTAGGAAAAATAGAAACAAAAATGATACTTATATTTAGAATCAGAAAGAGACAAGATATGATTCTAGAGAAAAGGGCTGAGAATACCATGGATGGAGCATGTGAATCATGAGGATGTTTTAAGGAAAATGGAAACAAAATGGAGACTAATACTTAGAATCAGAAAGAGACAAGCATCAAAGATGTGGTTCTACAGAAAAAGGCTGAGAATAACATGGAGGGAGCATGTGTGCCATGAGGAAGTTTTACGGAAAATGGTAACAAAATGGATACTTATATTTAGAATCAGAAATCTATACATGATTTTTTTAGGAAATATTATGAGAAAGAATGGCTTGGATCTATTGAAGGCAAGGAGGACATAGAGAAACAGTAAATATCTTACCTAACAGACCTGTATAAATAGATGGCAGCACAGGGTCTGGGAGGGAAGGGGAAAAGATGAACATTGCTAACAGTTACAAAGGATTGAAAGTTGTAGAGAACTATAATCGTCCATCAGTGGACTTGACATATAGATGATGATTATGAGGTATTATCCAGATGGAATCATACATTGCCGTCTTTTGGCAAGAATGATACCAGAATGAGTTAAAGAATGTTCTGAACATGCAGGGTATTGATCAGTCTTTCCATAATAAAAAACAAAGATGAAGACAAGTTGTAATTTATAGCATCCCTGACAACAAGAACTTGCTGCTATCACTAAAAATCACCATTTGGTTCCCCAAATGACCCTCTCGAAGGCTTGCACAATGGTGTTGTGACCTAAGTGGAATTCTGGTATCCTGCTACTAAACAAATCCTGACAGCCAGGAGCCATATTAGCTCTAATCTGCTCTGTAGATATGGTATCACTGCTGCCCTTAAAATCTGTTAAACCTTGTCTTCTTTGTGTTGTGTCCCTTCAAGATGTTGGCAATCATGGTGCTCCACAATTTGGCATTGCATTTAAATCTTTGAAGACTGTACACCCTTGTGCAAATTAATTAAAAAAACACTTTAGTTTCCTTTGTTTCACCATATGGTCAGTTTTAGACCCACTGGAGTGACAGAGTGTAATAGATTTCTATTATTCCTCAGATTAATTCAATTGCAGCAGTGTGTAGTAATATGAATCTATTTTCGGGGTGTATGATGAAATTTGTTTGGCCTTGAAAAATATTGCATCATCCATGATTGCATCAGATTTTCATCATGCCCAGACACTATTGTCTCGACTTTCGATCAGTTGTCTTATGGCCATTGTCTGCAATGGACATTACTCCAAGGAAGTGTATGAAAATTGTAATGCTGCATGAACACACTGGCAAGCCTTAACAGTGAGCAAATCAAAGAACTATATACTGGCCTGAAAACTTTGCTGATTTAAATTCAATCAAGAATCTGTAAGGAACAACTTTGTGGAATGGGCATACAGAGTAATAACATGTGCACTGGGTAATGTTTCATTGGAAAAATATGAAAAAAAAGTAAATAATAATGGAATTATTTGTTTTGTTTTCATTAATTTGCACAAGGGTGTTGGTGATCATGGCCCTCCACATCTTCTTGTATAATTAATTTGCACAAGGGTGTAAGTAGAAGAGAAGTAAGAAACTAGAAGAGAGTCTCACAGGCAAGAAGTGTGAGAAAAGAAACTATTAGAATAGAACTTACAGTTACATCTAGCTTGTTCAACAGTAAAACGCTTAAATTCATGCAGACAAGGTACAAAGGATGTGAGCTCGGTTAGAACAATAGACATGAAAATATTTATAGGGAACACAAAGGAAAGCCATATTATCTTGATCAGAAAGTGACTGAAGTATTACAGATACATTGTATTACAGATTCTTCTTTGAATTTTGAAACAGTAAAATGGTGGGACCTAACTGCCAATCTAGTAGATTGATTTAATAGAAAAATTTTATAAATTTTAACTGACTCAATCAATCCATGCTGATTGTTTCCTTATAAGAAAACATCTAATATTATCATTAACATTACCATATGGTAAAAACATCATGAGAACAAAGAACAGCTACCAATTTTAATCATTTTTAGAAAGACAATTCTAACACTGTAATTAGCCAATTTCTGTTTAAATTTCTGGGATTATTTACACTATTTATATCTTGAATATTTTTCTTATCTTTGTTGTTGTTATCACAATGTTTTGGCAATTGTGTCTCCCAGCCTGCATGAGGTGCATATCAATCTGAGTAACTTACAGAGAATTCCAGCCTGAACCCTTTATTTAATCTATGGGGATAGACTGTTCTCATTCCACTGCACATATCTAGGCATATCTTGTCTAGTTCTTAATTCTAGTACTACTCAGTTACTGCTAACCATATTTGTTAGTATCCACTACCCAGTCCAAGATTGAACTCTCAATTACTATATCACCAAATTCACAAACCACCACTTTAACACAATAGTTTTAAATCTGAGAAATCAAAAAGCACTGAAACTTAAGTAGTGGATTTTTGAGGTCTTAAATTATTTTTAGTTATTGATGGTATCTATCTATCTATCTATATATATATATATATATATATATATATATGTGTGTGTGTGTGTGTGTGTGTGTGTGTGTGTGTGTGTGTGTGTGTGTGTGTGTGTGTGTACTGGGTATAACAGCAAAATTGTGTAACAGCAAAATTCTCTATTTGTTAGATTAAGCTTGAACCATTGTATCTTAGAAATGATTAAAGATAGCTTACTGGAATTCTCCAAGGTTTTTATGACACTTTTGGGCTCTACATTGAACAGCAAGAATGTATAATTACTCTCCAAACTTAACAGAAGAATCATGATAAAATCAATCATAAGCAAAAAATTGATTAGAAAACTGATTAAGAAAAATACCAAAATTTTCTTTCAAATAGTTTTTATTTTCCTAAGTACTTTTAATCTCATCTGTGACCATCTTCAGGGAGTTAAGTTGTCTGTGAATGTGAATATGTTTCTGTAAATTCCAAACATTTCAACTATTCATTTTTATTGCTTATGCAGTGTTCCAGATTTAAGGACTTTGTTGCTATTTGCAGATGAGATTGAAAGTACTTGGGAAAATGAAAACTATTTGAAAGAAAATTTTGGTATTTTTCTTAATCAATTTTCTAAGGCTATCAAGAAATGAATCCGCGAACTTGAAAGGATTACAACGAAAACTAATCGACATGATCTGTCTAAAATTATTTAACCAAACCTGTTTGAATGAAAATGTGTTACCTAAATATACACAATATATATATGTATATATATATATATATTTTAATCATTTCATACAAAGAATGCTGATAAAACCACTGTTACTGAGTCAGAGTTAATATAAGAAAAAGAAAACATTTCTAAGAAGAGAGAACAATACACGAACAGGAATTAAAAAAACAGAAGATAATGATTGACATTGCATTTCAGCTTTGGAGCATCAAGTTGAATGGAAAACAAGAAGTCAGAAGAGAGTTCCACAAGAGAGAAGAAAATGTTGGCATAGAACTCACGGTTAAATCTAACCATTATAAGTGTAAGATAAGGTGACATTTCCACCAATCTTGGAGGATACTTAAATACGTAAAGTCTAAGTGCCAACTAATAGAATAATACCTATATATATATATATATATATATATATATATGTGTGTGTGTGTGTGTGATGAAAGTATAGTTTTAAGGTATACTATAGATATGGATAAAACTGATCATTATCATAGACAGAGCATATAAATATAAAAGTGGACACTGAAGTCAACACCAAGTGGTGACAGTTTGTTTCATGCTTGAACACAATCTGGGGACTGAAGATCATGGGACAGACTGACTGTCAACACTAAGTGTTGACCTCAGTGATCTTTTATATATATTATATATATATATATATATATATATATATATATATATATATGAATACGCACACATTGGGAAAATGTATGGTAAAATGGGAAAGTTTCATATAAAATTTCCCATCCTTTCAGACTACCATTGGACGACAAGAAAACAAGAAAAAATTCTTTATATATAAAATTATATATTCTTATCATTTATATATAAATATAAATATATATATATATATATATATATATATATATATATATATATATATATATATATATATATATATATGTATGTATATATATATATATATGTGTATCTATATCATCACTTTTTACCAACAATGAGTCATTATGTTATCTTTTGTTGTTTTTCTTTTTTATTTTCTTTCTTAGGTTGATATTAGGTTTCCTCCAGCTGTTGCTGAAACCCTACCCAAAACCCCCCAAAAAGTAAACCCACCTACAACTAACTTCCCACCAATCCAAAACATATAACAGGATCTTCACTTTGATAACCTTTCAATTTATGCATTCTCTTAAGAAAGTCTTGGAGACCAAATTCCACTTATCAAATGAAAGCTACGGCTCTCCATTTCTAATTTTCTTTCATTCGCATCATTACACTTAGATTCACATTCACCTCATCCTCTTATTTAAATCTTATCTAATGTTTCTTTTACTTACCATCATCTTCTACATTTTCTTCTTTTCTACTTCTATCATATATATATATATATATATATATATATATATATATATATATATATATATATCCAAGCATAGGATTGGTGTAGACAAAACAAAATTATTCCAATAACCAAAAAGTGTATAACATGTTTATGTTATAATTTTTGAATAAATAATATACATAAATATAAAATATATGTATGTATATATTGTTTGTTGGTTTTGTTCAGCTGCATATCAACATTTACAAGTTACTTGAATGTCAAAATCTAAATATTTTGAAAACAATTTTATGGCTTCAATAAAATATATTTTGAACACAATTACATGACTTCAAATCCAGATAAAACATATTGTTGGTAATTCTACTACAAAATGTATTATTGGTCATTTTGCTTTAGAAATGTAATGTCATAGTGTCTTGATATTTATTTTGAGGTTTATATTATATATATATATATATATATATATATATGTAATTTAATTTAAAGAAAAAAAATGACCACTTTAAGGTTCCATTAGTTGTAATTTATTTCACCAGAGATACCGATTACCAAGATTTTTGTTACATTGCACATTGTTTTTGATTTTGTTGAGTGCATATTATAGTAGGGTCAGTTGGGTATCATCTGCGAGAAAATGACCACCATAATGCAATTATCTCTTCCAGAAATTTGGAAACAGCATGCTGTACTTCTTGCCATTTCCACCAGAATTTCCAATAAAAACATTTTAGAGTGTATGGGTGTCAATCTGATGACAGTGCAGAGGATTCAGAAAGAGTTGGATGAGTCTAATGGTGATTATGAAGGAGTTTGGGATGGTCACTAGTAATGGTGACATTATGCCTCCATTCATCCATCAACCGGGCCTCAAACTGAACATGGAGGCCTACATCAAGTGCCCTGAGGAGGTAATGCTGCACTGAGTCAAGAGGGAAACTGCTGGAAGACTCTCTATCACACAAACAGTAGAACCCAGTCATGGCTGTCAGACAATTTCTATGACCACATCACCCCTTGCAATTCTCTTTATT